>VZRR01012418.1:93685-110338 GCA_013398015.1 Oreocharis arfaki
GGGGAGCCGCGCTCGAGCGCCGGGCTCTGCCGGCGGGGCTGCGCTCCTGCCGTGGGGCCCGGCCGGGGGCTCGGCCCCGGGCCCGGCTGTGGGCCCGGCCAAGCGGTGGCACTGAGACCTCTGCCAGCCCTCACCAGGCCAAGGGGCAGCGGGCAGAGACCGATGCCCAGGAAGTTCCACCCGAACATAAGGAAGAATTTCTTCAAACACCTGAAAGACACTGCCCAGAGAGGGTGTGGAGTGTCCCTCACTGGAGATGTTCCAGACCCGTCCGCACAATCCTCTGCCCTGCGCTCTGGGTGACCCTGCTGCAGCAGGGAGGTGGCACCAGATGAGCTGTCGTTGTCCCTTCCAGCCTGACCCAGCCTGTGATCTCGTGGAGGGATGGGAAATGCCCACCCTCCCAGGCCCTGGGGTCACCGTTTTGGGGGCACCTGTGGGCACAGCCCTTTCTGGCTGCGGTTCCCCATCCCACCCCTCACCAGACCTCGTGTTTTCAGCCTCTCCCCTCTCCGTGCTGGGGCAGTACAGACACTCGCGGAGGGTCCCACCAGGGCTTCTGCCAGGTTGGTTGGTTGGGGGTTTATTCTTGGAAGGGGCAGCGTCGCTGGCAATATTTGTAAGTGCTCCCTTGCGCTTGGGAGTTCTGCCCCAGTGCGTTGTTGCCCTGGAGTTCATTTGTCAGCAGCAGTAAGGGGAAGGCACAGCCTCCGTCCCTCCCACAGGCTCCTGGGAAACTGGGATGGGTCACCTGGACGCGTGTCCCTGTCCAGCTCCGCTGGAGGCTCGGGAGGGACCGGTCTGTCAGCTGGGGGTGGGCAGGGTGTGCTGGGACTCTGCCTTGGCCGTGCTGGAGCTGGAGGAGAAATCGAGTGTTAAATAAGGAACACATCGCTGGCAAAGCGCCACAGGGGCTGTTCCCTCTGTTAGTTTGGTTTAGAATAGAACCCCAGAAGGGTTTGGTTGGAAGGGAACTTAAAGACTATCTTGTTCCACCCCTGCCGTGGGCAGGGACACCTTCCACTCTCACAGGTTGCTCCAAGCCCCATCCAACCTGGCCTTGGACACTGCCAGGGATCCAGGGGCAGCCACAGCTTCTCTGGGCACCCTGTGCCAGGGCCTCCCCACCCTCACCGGGAACAATTCCTTCCCAATATCCCATCTATCCCTGCCCTCTGGCAGTGGGAAGCCATTCCCCCTTGTCCTGTCACTCCATCCCTTGTCCACAGTCTCTCTCCATTTTTTCTGTCGGCTCCTTCAGGCACTGGAAGACCACAATGAGGTCACCCTGGAGCCTTCTCTCTCCAGGCTGAACACGCCCAATTCCCCCAGCCTTTCCTTATGGGAGAGCTGCTCCGTCCCTCTGATCGCCTTGGTGCCTCCTCTGGACTCTCTCCAGCAGCTCCATGTCCTTCCCTTGCTGGGGACTCCCGAGCTGGAAGCAGCTCTGCAGGTTGTTCTTCTCCCAGAACTGCTCTTCATCCCTTCTCCACTCAGGTGTGCCTGGGATTGCCCCAAGCCAGGTGTAAGGTTTTGCCCCTGGCTTTGCTAAACTCTGTGAGGTGTGCACTGATCGACACACTGCTGGGGTGACAGACAGCAGCTCAATGTGACTGTGTCATTTCTGGACAACACCAAGCATTCCAAGATGGCCTTCCCCCCCCCACCTTGGTAAATGCTGCCACAAAATCCACAGGAACAGAAGAGGAGGTTCCCTGTGGCACTTCTCCAAGACATTGCTGTGAGGCTGTGACCCGGTGGCCGGGCTGCCTGTCCTGACATAGCCGAGTGCTCCGAGTGCAGCTTCCTTTGGGGAGCACGCAGCACAACGTGGCTTCCTCCTCAGTGGAGGTTCTGTCACAGAACCAGGGAATATCCTGAGCTGGAAGGGACCCACAAGGATCAGAGTCCAGCTCCTGGCCCTGCACAGACACCCCAGCAATCCCACCCTGTGCATCCCTGGCAGCGCTGTCCAAACGCAGCCTTGGGGCCGTGCCCATTCCCTGGGGAGCCTGGGCAGTGCCCAGCACCCTCTGGGGAAGAACCTTTTCCTGATATCCAACCCAAACCCCCCTGGCACAGCTCCAGCTGTTCCCTCAGGTAAATCATTCTCTGTTAAGCAGCTTTTGGTCACAGGAGAGTCAGAACAGGTTTCTGTGTATTGAATCAGGGTTTTTCAGTCTCAGTGGTCTTGGGATACCTTTAACATATGAAGTGTAGTCAGTCTTATTCCAAAATCCACAATGGGAACTGAATCTGCCACTTCAGGAACAGTGAAAAGGCCAGAGCTGTGCTCTGTGCTTCACTCATCTCCTGTTTGCACTGCGTTTCCAGCTTCAGAAGAAAAAAATTGTTCTTTCCATCAAAACCTTACACTCAGTGGCAGAGGGCACAACTTCCCAAAGCTCTGGGTCAACTTTACAAAATTTCTGCCAAAGCCAGTCCCTACAAATAACATGTCCCACCGTCTGTGACTCAGCCCTTACTGCACCACAGGGTTGCTGCCTGCCCATGCCATGATACCCCAGATTTATTCTATTATTACCTGACACGCAGCACAAGATGGGAGTCACAGGGAGATCGAACTCTCTAGAGGTTCCCGGCCAGTTCCTGTAACTTTTCCCTCTGCTCCCGGCCCGCAGGTGCGATGGCCACAGCGGCTTTCCTGGACTCAGCACCAGCTCAGCTCTGCTTCCCTCCGGGCACAGCCACTCTGCCGTGGGCCAACGCCGTCACTATGCACGTCACCAGGCCCAAATCTGCCAAGGGACAGAGGCGAAGCATGAGCCACCCTCAGGGCATGGAAGCCTGTCCGTGCCATGTGCCGGCAGCCTCTCCTCGGGAATTACTGAACAGCCGGAGAGCGTCACTCACAAAACCGGCATTCCTGCCTGCCCAGGTGTCTCCTGAGAAAATCCCAAAGCTCCTGCAGCAAGTGCCTTTGAAGACCTCCTCGTCCCTGAACAAGTACCGCGTGCTCCCCTCCATCATGCGGAAGGGCACAGGGAGCGACGCCGTGGAAGCGCTGGCTGAACGCACCGACCGGCTGGAAGTGACTGAGGGGCACGAGGATGCTCCAGAAGGCATCAAGACTCTTTCTGGGGAGCGGGAATCTGCCAGCACGTTGTCAGGAAGTGGTGTTCCCACTGAGGAGAGCTCACACATGCACTGTGCCCCTGAGCAGGGGGGAAGGCAAGCGGGGCAGGAGAGCCCTTGGATGTCCCCTGCAAGCCCGGAAGAGCCGCACATGCTGCTCGCTGTCCGATCTCCCTCTGGGCAGAGGTTTGAGCACCACTTCAAGCCCTCCGACAGTCTCCAGACGGTCCTTGCCGTGGCAGGACAGAAACTGTTGGCCAGCTACCAACACTGCAGTGTTCAAACCATGGAGGTGCCCCGGAGGAGCTTCTCTGACCTTACAAAGTCCCTTCAGGAATGTGGGATCCTCCACAAGTCCGTGCTGTGCATCCGACCGGCCGAGCAGCACGATGCAGCAGATCTTTAGGCACACAGAGGTGCCGTGGGTTCTTCTGCTCAGTGGGGTGCATTGCTTCTTCCAAAAAACTGAGAGTCTGATGCTTCCTGCGCCTACTTCTTTATCTACCATCTCCCACAAAATCCCTGTGAAGCAGAGTTATGGATATGTCTTGAAATAGTATTTCAGATGCATAAACCTGATTGATACAGAGCAGCTTGAGTCATCTGTGCCATCACAAATTTCTGCCTCAGCACCACCAACCTTCAGCCTTTTTGATTTGTTGAAGTTGCTGATGTTCTTTGAAAACTCTAGTTTCCAAGGCCTCTCCCCTTGTCCTTTTCTCTATTTTGGGACAGTACCACTTCTCTGAATGCAGAAACACCATTTGGGAAGGTAGAAACAGAACTGGTTTAGCTACAGGACCACCTTCAGTAGCTTCTCATTATCCTAAATATCTCAAGAGACTGAAAAGGAGATCAAACCCCAAAACCACCTGAAAATAACAGTAATACCACATTAATGGGTTATTGCGACGTATTAAACTGCAAGACTGATCATAAAATACCTGTGAGGGCTCAGGTCTTTCTGGGTAACCTCAGTCCAGCTCATAACTGTGACTAAATCATCTTTTTAAGAACAAATAATTATTTTGGCTGTCTTGGGGACCAGCAGGATTTTCCCCATAGTTTTCCTTCTCTTACTCAGCTCATGTGATCCATAGGTAAGAACAGATGGATAGTTAAGGGATGTTACAGATAATTCCTTTTAACACCTCTACACTGAAGTGAGTTAGTCCGAGAAGCAAGTGCTGCTTTGGGAGTTTTTAAACAAGGTATTAATGGGATTTGACTGGGAATTGGCTCAAGGAGTAAGCCATCTTTTACTAAACTAAATTACAACGCTGGCTGGGTCACTTGGCAGGTTTAGGCAAACACAATGTGCTTATGCTAAAAAAGGAGAAATACCTTCTAGTTTCTAATGGAATTTCAAAGGCAGTAATTTTTAATCTCCTTAAAAAAATGGACCACTTGCCACACAGATGAGTGAGTTTAAATGTTTTGAGGCAAACCCAGTTTATTTTGCAGCTCAATGTAATTGCCAAACCAAGTCAGCACAGGAGCACAAACACAACAGGAGCAGAAAGCTGATGCTGGTGCTGGCTACGCTGGCGCTAGCCGTCATACTGATGCTAAATCAGAAGTGAGGGTGCAGCAGCTTTGTAAAGCCAGTACCTGATGGAGCAGTGGTACCTGCTGCTGTCAGTGATGGCAATGGCTCAGCAGCAGTCCTAGATATTGAAACACAAGGATGCCTTCAACAGAGCCACAAAGTATTTCACTTGGTTTCAGGAGAAGGGACCATTTTCCACGTTTCCTTCAGTGTTAGGTAGTTAATTCCCTTTTTCTGCCTGTTGTCTGTACCGTGTTACTCCTGCATTTCAGAGTGTTTCCATCCTGTGTCAAATAAAACCTTTTAGGCTGAAACTTGAACTTCAGATGATTTACGTGAGCTGAGGTTTATCCATCACACCCGCTCTTAAGAAATCTTTAATTTGATGGCAAATTCTCAGGGGCTGCCCAAATCAGCCTTTGGATGGGCAGCTGCCCTCCTGGAGTTTGTATCTGCATCCTGTGCTGGATACAAGACTGGAGCCAAGGAGGAAGCACTTTGGATCAGTGACAAGCTGAGGACCACCAGGCAGGTGTGAGAGCACAGGGGCTCTGAGCAAGAACAGAAGAATCAGACAATCCAATACCTTGGCTCACAGTGGACTTCTCCTGCTGGAGGATGTTCCTCCTGGATATCTAAGATAAAGCTGGATGAGTTTGGTTCTAATCACCTCACTCAGGCTGCAGCATCTCCAAAGATGGGAAAAAAATACCAAGTCTTGATCTAGGCAAGCACAGCACAGGGAAAACACCTCTTTTCTCCCTCAGTTCTCCTTCTCTTCCTTCACAACTGTTCTGGGCAGATTTTAGCAGCAACTCTGCCAAGTCCAGCACAAGAAGCAAAGAACAGTATTTATCTGACCTCATTTATTGTGTGGCATCATTTAACAAACTTCTTTGTGGGAAACTTTTAAGAATTTCAGCATTAAAATTCAGTCTGTTACAGGATGAGAAGGTCTTAAATATAAAACTTAGCAGGACTTTTGGTTGGGAACGTCCTTACCTGAGGCTTTTAAACACCAACAAAGTATTCAAGCAAGAAGTCAGCACAGGGATCGTTCAGTATGTGTTCTTTAATTCCAATTAAAAGTACATTAGAAACAGCACACAGGACCAGCAGCAGCTTCCATGACAATTCAACCCAATACTCTGCTGTCACCAGGTCATTCAGCTGTACTAGGAAAGTAGGTGATTAAATCAAGTCTTCCACTCCACACGCAAGCACTCACTCACCTGCCACTTTAAATAGGATTCCAACAGAATAAAAATAGATACACCCCAGAATACAAAAAGTTTAATTTTAAGCTGTTTTTTTTTTCTTCACTAAAGCCTTTATACAAATTGATAAAAGGGTGCACAATTTCCTAAAATTTTAGGTACATTTTAAATGAGCCTTTTTTTACTTGGTAAAAGGATCCATGTTCCTGTCTTTGAACAGAATATGATGGCCAAAATTGCAAAGAAAACAATTCAGTTTAAATTTACAATTTATACATTTGTTTTGACATGATTCCCACACTGAGTAGCAGGCCCATGGCTGCTCATGCATGTCCCATTTCCCCCCAACAAAGAGCTGTGCACCCTAAGATCTGGTTCAGGAGCCTCCTTCTCCTGGATTCTGGGCTGGGGGAACAGCCCACAGCTTCCAGCTGTGTGCACGAGAGTGGTCCCAACACACAGGAGGTGTCATCCTTCCTTCTCCAGGAGTTGGGAATCCTTCCTTCTCCATGGAACACCCCAGGGCAGGGACCAATGACCTATTTTGCACTATGGAGCACTTCCCACCTGCAATTTGGCTGAGCAATTTAACTCAAAACTCTGGTACTGAAACATACTGTAACAGGTAAATTTGGTGTTCTAAGGGTAAAGTTTTTTGGTCAATCCAGGCTATCATGATTTATTTTTGCTCTTTTATTCCTGTATCTGATGGGTGAAGCCCAACAGCTCTGGACATTATCCATGCTGAGCTTCACAGCATGGTGCATTCAATCACATGGTGAATTTAATTCACAGAGGTGAATTTAATCAGACAGTTCATTAGTACAGTTCCCTTCATACTGCCCCTCCCACCCCACCCACCCACACCGTAGCCAGGTTAAACACTTGGGATGAACTTCTGTAGTGTCACCACCACCCACGTCACGGAGAGCGGCCATCCCAACAAATCCAGGACAAAGGAAAAGAAAACACTGCCCAGCAAAAGCGACACGGCACCTGTGTTTGCGAGTAGGAGCTACTGGACACATCCTCAGGACAATTTACGTAAGGAAAAGCAGGGCAAATCCATCAGGAAGCCAGAAATGAGTCTTAAAGAGCTCAGGGGAGCGCCAAAGAGAATGACATCCTAGTTTGTACAAGTTGAGCATTTAGCCAAAAACCAGCTGCCTTGTTTGGGGTTTTTGGGTTTTCTCTTTTTTTTTTTTCCTTTCCTTATGTCCATTATGTATTCAGCTGTTGAATTTAAACTGATCAGGTTAATGCTGCACGTTATTCCAATTAAAGGCAATGGTTTTTTTTTTCTTTTAAAATTTTAGGTAATTCTCTATTGCCTCTCTTTTGGCAAGTGTATTTCTCAGAATTCCAAAGATCATCCCATTTTAAGGCTAAACTAAGAAATGTTAAAAGCTTCTGTAAACATTTCCTCTTCCTCCCCATAGTTGCACAATTTGAAGTCCAACTGTAATTTTGAAAATGAGGTAATTTTTGTGTACTCATATCTTGAAGAGTCCTTTTCGGGACAAGCCGAGAGGCTGTGCCAATCCAAACGCTGATCCAATTGTAGTGGGAGAGCTTCCACAGCAGGGCACACACCAGTTCCAGCAGCTATTTCAGTTATTTATCTTCTCAATTTCATCCAAGTCGTCAGTATCCAATTTGTTTATCTTTTTGTCTGGGAAAGAAGAGAAATAAGTCAGATTTCATAACACCGAGCAGAGAAGAGACCACTGCTCTCCCCAGCTGGACTTGAGTTCTGCTTTATCAGGGAATGTTCACTCAGGTTTTAAAAACACAAATTAAAACTGTTCCCTTTTATCAAAGGCCCACCTGGGTACTCCAGTGTCACCCACCCCTGGAACATCCACTTCAAGGACTATCCAAGCAGGCAGCAGACACAGCCTGATTTATTCTGCTCCTGTCACAGGCAGCAGGTCACAATCTCAAGTGACACTTCACTCAATACACCCGCTGTGCTCCTCCGCCACCCATTCAAGGCTCAACAAACACCCCTCAGACCCGCTCAGCATCCACCGAGTCAAATTCTGCAGCAATTCAGCAGTTTAGAGCAAGGAGAAAGCCTGAGGGTACGTACTGAAATGTTCCTGGATTCTGTTGAGAATGTTCATGCTGTGCTTGCTGTCCACCATGTTAATGGCCAGCCCTCGCTTGCCGAAGCGGCCGGTGCGGCCGATCCGGTGCAGGTAGGTCTCGTTATCTGGATTTCCATCCTTATCCACAGGAAGGTCAAAATTGATAACAACAGAGACCTGCTCTACATCGATCCCTGACAAAAAGAAAGCATCGGGTTACACTTCACTTAAATCCTTTTAGAGCAGGAACAGCCTCCTCAGACTCTGAAATGGAGCTTTTCCACAATATCCTCATGGGGTACTTGGAAATAAAAACTGTTGAGCTGTTAGAGCAGAGAATCCCACTCAAACAGACAAAGGCACTTAGATATTTTGGAAATTCTACCAGCACTTAAATATTTCGGGAACTCTCTCCTCCTCCTCTGCAAAGCTCTAAAGACCACTTGTTTTTTTCCAAGTATGATCCTGTCAACAGTTCTAGGATGTCAAATTACACCACGAATTCCTACTGGGACAGTGAACTGGATTTTGGTATTTTCCAGTTTTCCCTACATGGACACACATTCACTGCAAACCCTGAAGGTCAGCAGCACGAGGCAGGCTCGGTGCCAGATTCTCACAGGATGGACTTTTCCATCTCAAGCAGCAGGAAGCCAACAAGGAATGCTGTGTTTGCCCCCAGGCACACAGTGTAAGGACACCAGTTTCTCCCAACTGGAACACCTGAGGAATTCTCCCTGTGAGCTGGCCAGGGGTGTGTGTTATCTTAGGGAGTGCTGCTTCCAGCCCTCCCTGGCCCCATTCCACCTGTCCTACCTCTGGCACAGACGTTTGTGGTCACCAGCACCTTCTCCTTGCCCTCTCGGAAGCGCTCGATCACGGCAGCTCTCTGCTCCACCATCATCTCCCCGCTGAGCAATGCCACCTGATGGCCCTCCCTGGACAGCTCCGCCGCCAGCCACCCCGCTGTCTTCCGAGTCTGGAACACACAGTTGGGAGGGGGCTTTAATGCTGGAAAGCAGCAATAAACCTCTCTGGGGACCCACTGGAAGCTCTGTGGCTGCCCAGTTTTTGTCCCCGTTACAAACTATCACAAGGAGGACAATACACCTCTGCCACCACAGGAGCCCTTGATTAATAAAGGACATCTTTTCTTCGTGCTCTGCTCCTTGGATTTCACTCTGCTGGAGACTGACATTACACGTGTACACTGAAACCTCATGAAAATTGTCACAAAACCACAACTACTCAGCTTGGAAAATGGCAGGGTCAGACCTCAGTGTAGCTGTGAAATCCCAGAGAGGCTCTACACAGCCTTGAATTAAACAGTTCCCAAATATGATACAGTTTTTTGAGCTCCAATTACGTCTTGAGACAGCCTAAAAGCAAACTGCTGCAGCAGACTCCAAACACTTTCATCCTGTCTGAGCTCACTTTGCCTGGCTGTTCTGTGCTGTCAGCACTGATTTTTCCCTAAAAATTATTATAGTGGCTTCCAAAAAAAGAAAACAAAGTCTCAGTATGATTCACAGTGAGATCCCAGAGGTGTATCCTCAATTACCTGAAGGAAATGGAGTCCCAATAACAGCTCTGTATCAGCTACAGAAGCAAAACACTTCCCAATCCCTCATTCTGCCCTATTTTCACCCATTTTCCAACCTTTTTTTTTCATTCAGGAGTTCAGAGTTTTGGAAAAATGTGCACTACTCTGATCTTTGCTTCAGAGAAATTCAGGGATAAAAAAGTCCAATGTTGTCTCCTGGATGGACAAACCCAGAGAATCAAACCAGCCAGCGCTAACGTGGCTTTCAGGATTTCAAAGATGGACCCAGAGAAGCCAAAAAGGGCAATTTTGTTCTCAGTTTTTTTCTGGAAACCGTGTCTGGCTTGGTTTTGGCCCTAGCAGACACTGAGGGGGTCACTAGGACTGACATTCCCTGGAAGCACTCACGTGGCAGAAGATCATGGCCTGGGCGATGGTGATGGCGCCGTAGATGTTACAGAGAGCCCGGAACTTCTCATCTCTGTTATTGCACAGAACATAATACTGCTTGATGGTGTCCAGGGTCTCCTCCTCACGCTTCAGTTTGATAATGTTTGGGTCAGGAACGACTTTCTGAGCAAACTTCCACACAGAATCCTCGAAAGTGGCTGAAAACAGGAGCATCTGGCAGTCCCTGGGGAGCATTCTGAAAGAGAGAGAGAAATAGGGAGGGTTCCACCCAACACTGTCCTCTCCTGATATCCTGATGGTATTCATGCTACAGGCAAAGGAGAACCACAACCCTGTTACTTCAGTGGCTGGAAAGACCAAACCAAATCTTACCCACCCACGATCGCTCCCTCATAGACCACAGGCATCCAGACTTGCCTTCTCAAAAAGGAATAAACCCTGCTCCAGGAACAGGATTTCTATTCTGTAAGGAAATGAAACTGCTTGTCATCCCCTGACACTGTGCCTCTATTAACCACCTGGACTAGAGTTGATCTATCATTTAAACCTGAGGTCACAGGTCACGACTGCAGCCCCGCTGTGCCTGTGGCACCAGTCCGTACCTCTGAATGCGGATGCTCTGGTCCTGGTGGCCCTGGGTCGCGATCATCACATCCGCCTCATCCAGCACAAACACCTTGATCTTCTTGGGATCTATGAACTTCAGTTTGGAACACCAGTCCAGCACGGTGCCGGGTGTGCCAATTACGATCTGCTCCGAGATCTTCTGCCCCCTCTCCACTGCCGAGACAGAAGGAAGGGCTGCTGTAGGGTGCAGGCAGGGAAATGCTCCAGCCCTCTCTGACCCAGCTATGTCACCACCTGACTGCTCTGGTGCACCTGGGGAGTCTCATTCCCTCTTTCCTGTGTGTGGTGTTTCCCCTTACTCACGTTTGTTGCCTCGGACAGCATATGCAAGTTTCAGCTCCGGGTAGAAGTTTCCCATCTGTTCAATCACTTTCCCTGTTTGAAGTGCCAGCTCGTATGTTGGGGAAAGGCACAAACACTGGAGGAACAGGAGGATAACAGTGAGATGGTCAACATCCAGGGCAACACTATCACACTTGCTTGTGAATCCTTGTTGAAGTTTTCTTCAAGACGAACATGCAAGTGGCTGAACAGTTTCTCAACCATCCCATGAGGAAATTGGATTAAAAAGGTCCCTCTCCAGGCATTGTCTGCTCTGTCGTCACAGGTATCTTCTCTTCCACCCCAAAACCCACTTATCCAACCCCCTTCAGGCTGCACTATTTCTCTGATTTAAGTCTTCCCAGAAAGATTTAACTCCTCACAGAGCAATGTGTGTGGTGCCCGGGAAGGACTGACAGGAACAAGCATTGAGCAAAATCCACATCTTTTGCACTGAAGGCATTTTGATAAATCCCCAAACCTCCATCCCCTTTAAGAAGTTTAAAGAAATAACACCATGGCCCCATCAAGCCACGAATTTACATCTGAAAGCCTCCCAGCAGCCCAGGCTCTTCACTAGATGGCACTGCACCACGATGGAACACCCCGAAACAGCCACATCCCACAAACTTTACCTGTGGATACTTGTTCCCAGGCTCAACCCTGCTGAGCATGGCCAGGACGAAGGCAGCTGTCTTGCCAGTACCGGACTGTGACTGTGCGATGAGGTTCTGCGGGCTGGGGGCACAGCAGGCACAGCTCAGAGGGTGAAGCACCACGGTGGCGTTTGAATCCTGTCACATTCCCCCCCGCTCTGGATCCATGGCCAACTTGACCAGCTACGCTCCACAGGGCAGGAATTACTTCCTGCCCAACTCTCTCCTTCAGTGTTTCTCAATTATGAAGATTTGGAAGGAGAGCTGTGCTTATCTCTCAGTAATTTCCCATTTCACTCGTCTTCCCCAGTGCCTCAGGACCTCACACATTCCAGCTCAGGGTTGTGGAGAGGAAAACCAGCCCCTCAGCTACTCCCACCCACCTGGGATTTCTGAGCTATTTCCTATTATTTCTTCCCAAACTAATGAGGAAAATGGGAATGACCTCCCAAACACCACAGCACTGCATGCTCAGTACCAGGAAAAGGACAAATCCAGGGCTACTGGATTGTCCTAGGAAAAGGACAAATCCAGGGCTGCTGTCACATAATTAATAACCACAGAAACACCGTGGCATGGGAACACTTTCTCCACACCCTGAGAGTTTCTCCATCACCCTCCTCCCATCCAAAATTCAGGAGCAGCACACTGAGCCTTTCAAATCCTTCTGTTCTGGTAGGGAGAAGGAAGAATGTGTACGTACGGTTCAGCAAGCATCATGGGCAGGGCATTCTCCTGGATCTTAGACGGTCTGTTGAAGCCCATGGCATAAACTCCTTGCAGGAGCTGTGGTTTCCTGGAAAGAGAAATTTTTATATCGTGACCTATTAAAGTCCATTTAGTTTTCATTTGTGTAAAAAAAAAGTAAGAAAAACCCTTGAGAAGATGACCTAGAGCTGTCCCTGCTACAATTCCACCCGTGAAACAACTATGGTCAGCATCTGGAAGTTACCAGTGACAGCAGAAAGTTTGGACAGGAAGCTTTGGAAAACCCCCTGGATTTAGTAAGTCAGCCTGCCTGTCCCAGCTCGAGGGCAAAGCCTAAGGCCAGCACTGCTTGTTCAAAGCAGCTTTTCAGACAATCCAGGAATCTCAGAGCAGAAAGCATTAATCCTGTCCTTCAGGCCAATCTCATTTCCTCAGCCATGCCTAATCTTGGTGCCAAAATTATCACTCCTCGATGACTCAAACACAGGACAAAGTGATCTCAGTACGTGAGGAACAGGATGAAGGGATCATGAGATCATTGCAAGGACTTCAGGAAGTTGTGTGGATTCTGTAATACAACTGAGTGATGCTGGCTCAGGTAAATGACTGATAATTAGCTCAGTTTGCTGTGACTACACCTTGTGATCCGTGGGTACAAGCCAGCCCTCACACCCAGAACTGCGTGGTGACACTGCTGGCCAGCAAACTCTCGTCTACTGCTTTCTCTTGAGGGAGCTTTCTACCCTCAGCAGACACTTGTGTAGACAAGGAGACCCCAGAAGAACCTAAAGCTAGGTTATGGTGCTGGAAACTCTTGGCTGATGACCCCCAAGTGCTCCCTGGATGCTGTGAGTGCTCTCAGAAGGGCTGTCCTTTCAAAGCAGGTTACAGGTCCCCTGCCCACATTTCCCACTGCAGTAACTTCCTATTCAGCACAACATGCTTGTGCAAAAATCCTGTATTACTTTCCAGCGATGGCTGGAACAAAAGCTCTTTGAAAACGTAACCTTGTGCTGCTCCAAGCAAGGACAGACAAAGCCCAGCTCTGCACCAGTTGCCAAGGATACCCCGAGTCATAACAAAATGAAGACTCAATTAGGCTGGCTGTCCCTGTCATTAACTCCCTGGGATTGTTTGCCTTTCGAAACACAGGAATTAGTCTAACAGGCACTGCAGGACCTCAGCTTCTTCTTGTAGACATTCAACCACGAACACTTAACAAAGCAAAACATCCTGACATTTCATGGGAAGAAGGCTCCTTAGCTCCCATTTCCCTGTGGAGCCTGTAGAGCAACACACCCGACATCAATGCAAGCACAACAGTCCCAACAGGACACACTCTTCAGCACATTAATATATATATATTTATGTAAAAATATATCCATCAGTCATGCCTTAAATACAGTTATCATCACTTGAAAGCTGCACTGGTAAAGGTTTCCAATGGGAAGAAAGTCAGAAAATACTGGTCTCTCCAGTACATAAATCCAGTCTTGCTGGAGAAGATAAGCTTTTCCCTTTGTGCTGCTCACTGCAATTGTTTCAGATGGAAACCCCCACCAGAGCACCCAGATAAACCAACTCTCCTTGCATTTAAGTAATACCAATGATACTCATTTATTAATGACACCTTGGCAGTAACCTGAAACAAACCCATGTACTTTTAAGTAGAATATCTTATGCAACTAGGGATTTTTTCAGGACATGAGGAAAGGTTCCAACTACCTGATGGGCTCCAAACTCCCATCTGCTCTGGCAGTCTCACCAAAACTGCTCTCCCTGAGTTTAAGAATAAGGCTGCCCACAACAAACTGAAAAATACAGTTATAAGGGAGCCCATTTAACATATCTGATCCCAGGATTTAACAGCTCCATGCAGAGAAGGCTCTGGCTCATCCCAGCAGGCACTTACAGGCGCAGCTCCTCGAAAGACTTGACGGAGTAGAGGGGTGATGTGGGGTCCCTCTGCAGCACCTCCACCTGATTTGTGGTGTCAACCAGGTTACTGCGGATCAGCTTGTTCAGTAAGGACTGGGCAGCTCTGTCCTCTGGGAAAGGAGGTGGAAAACATAAATCCATCAGTTTTGGATGAATCAGGCCATCCTGTTCCAGGTCTTGTCCCACTGAATTCCTGAGCCAGTTAAAAGGAACAGAATCCCTCCAAATACTGAAATTCTTCATTGGAGTGTAATGGCTTGAAAAGGCCAAACTTCCTGGATGAGACATCAAGAGATCCCAGAGATTCCCCCATTTAATACCCAGGAAGACAAACCAAACGAGCACTGTTCTAAGGAGGACTTTAACAGATCCCGATCGCTGCTTATTTAAGATTATTTTAGCTTTAGCATCTACCTGGGGAGAGGGTAAGGCCTCCTCAACCCTCACTCTGACATGTGGGCAGACACCTCTTAGGGCTTTATTTTTAAGGAAAGTTTGAGGATAAACGGTACTTTAAAAGATTCCAGAGCTGAAACACAAGGGCTGAGGATAAGGGAGATCCAAACGAGGTGAAACTGCTGCACTCTGGGGTTCTGCTACTAGATCTGTTCCCTAAAACCACCTTCTGAAAGATTTTGAGCTGGTACCCACCTCTGAACAGCCACTGCATAAACGCAACTTGGTGGTTGCTACAGCAATCCCAGCTCCAGGTTATCCAACTGCTCCTGTATCCAGTCCTGCCTTGAGGATACTGCTATCCCCTTATTTCTCTCCACTCTAATCCAGGAGTCTCCCAAGTTATTACAGGACACAATGCCTTTAAAAGTATTATGGAGGAAGGACATGTTCTTACAATTAAGTCCTTGGGGCAGGATACAAGATCAGCGGTCCTGAGACATAAGGCAGACTTACTTTAAGTATATATTAAATCAATATAATTATAATTAATAATTCTATTAAATTAATTTCCTTGCCAAAGCTTTTCTCAGGAAGGCACTTACCCTTCTCCTCATCCTCTGTCTTCTCCACATTGTCATCTGCCTTGACAACGGCACCTGAATTGGAACAGTTTTGGGGGGCACATGTGAGGTCAGGCCTCAGGGACAGCCCACACCCCCCGAGCTTTGGAATATCATGGGAAAAGCTACAAAACAGCTCATTGTCCTGAGGAGAACTGCTCTGCTCCACTGCTGTGCAGAGGGAACCCAGGTTCCAGCTCCAAGTGGAGTTTAGCAACCACACCAACGGATTTTGCTCACACAGCTCCCTGAAGACACCAAAATATTTAGGCTGTGCTGCTGCTTAATCGCAGCTCTTCTGGAATTTCATGATTTATCAGGAATTTACTTTGGCAGCAGCATTCTGAACCCCACCAAGGAACATTCCACCCTTTCCAAGCCCATCTGAGCAGCTGGAACTCACCATTGGCATCTGGTTTGGTTTTTTCATCCTTCAGGTGTAAAGTGCTCAGCTAGAAATGAGGAAAAACACAAAATCGGAGAAATTCAAAGGCTCCCTATATTCTAATTCCAGCCACGAAAACCTGAGCTTTGGATTTATCAAGTATTGAACAACCCCTGTTCAGCTGGTAGGGATGAAGATACAAGAGGAACCTGATTTTTCAAGAGTTTTAATACAACTATTTCTAAGCAAGAGTTATAACAGAAATACAAGTTTTTCTAAGCTGTAATGACAACACAGAGAAGGGGTTGTTTTCTGTCCTGTAGCCTCCATTCCCTAATAGCTCTGCTAATGGAAAATGAGAGAAAATCAGTATTCCAGGATGGAAACAGGATCCATGCACAGTCCTGGCCAGGATGCCAAGGACTGCCCCAGGCTGCCCCAGGATGAGTTTGTTTCACCACCTGACATGTACAGGGAGAGCAGGCCCGAGGGTCTTCCCCACATCCAGGGGCTCAGTGAGTGCCCAAGCACAGCGGTTGAGCAACTCAGGAAAAAAAAAAATAAAATTTTGAGGCGCGAAGTTACATCTTTTAATTTAAAAAATATGACAGAAAGAGGAATTTTTTTGGGTGCTGGAAGACAGAGCTGAGGCTGGGGGAGTGCCTGAAGCGGTGCAGTGTGTGGATGGAGGGTGAGGGGGACGGCAGGGACGTCTTTGCCCTTTGGATACGCAAAAAATGGATGAAGGCGAAGAAATTGAAAAAAATAGGTACATAAAAAAAAAAGGAGGGGGGGCAGTTTTGCTAATAAAGGAAGAGTCCAAGCCCAGGGACAACCTGGCACCCTGGGCCCTCCCTGCCCCCATGGCAGAAAATGAGGCTAAAAAGGGTTTCCGCGATCGCGGCTTTCTGTGAGGAGGCGGCGGGGGCCGCGCGGCCCGGGAGAGCCCGCGCCGCTGGACCGGACCGGACCGGGCCGGGCCGGGCCGGGCCGGGCCATCCCGAGTCCCCGCGGGTCCCGGCGCGCACTCACCGACTCGGCCGCCGCCTCCTGCTCGTCCACGGCCAGGGCCCACGAGTCGGTGGCCATGGCC
>VZRR01012419.1:1899-83951 GCA_013398015.1 Oreocharis arfaki
CCCCTCTTCCCTCCCCAAGTCACTTCGGCGTCGCGGTGGCTGTATGTTTTGTACTCTGGGGCCAGCTTGTGCTGTGTCCTCGACGGGAGCATAGCTTGAAAGTTGCTGGCGGTAACCTATCATTCAAGATGAGGTGATTTTTATTTTCTTAATTTTTTTTTTAAAAGATATTTTTAGTGGCTAAAGCGGTTCTCCAATGGGTGAGATCAACATCACTGTGCTTCTGACCAAAAATCTCCCAGCTGAGTACCCCAGCCACAGGCTTTACGTTCGTTGTACCTGCTGTAGGAAGTAGCAGCAAAGTATTTTAAAAATGTAATATTCTTGGTAACTGCATAAACTTTTCTGCTGCTTGATTGTTGAGGCTAGATACAGCCTTGATAGTGGGGCTCTTTCGGAGTTGCTGTTGTGTTAAAAACAACCCTATTTTTTCCGTTGTCCTTGTGACTGGAATGATTGCACTCAGTTTCGTTATGTTTGCTCCAGTGTGTATGTAACCTACTTTGAGTTATCTTTGCCCTTCTCAGTAATTAATTAAATCCAGAGCCTCGTTTAAAATATTGCACGTGCATCGCTTTTATGGTCCTTATTCAAGCAAAATGTTGACTTTGACAGGAAGCTCGAATGAATAAGGATTTGGTTTTTTGGCCCAAAGACCTGATTTAAACCAACAAGTTCAAGGACTACTGATTAAGGATTGTTAATAACATTGGCACTAACAGTTATTGTTACAGACGTTCTCACATTACAGATGTCTTTGACTGTTAAGGTGCTAGCAAGCTTTAGAGTATTCTGCCTCCACTTTCATTTACTTTATATTTTTAACTTATGCTCCAAAGGACTCTTAATTAGCTTTTAAAATATCCGGCTTCCTGGATTTGCATCCAAAGCCTCAAGTTTCTGCTGTTTTGGTGGGGGTTGTTTTGCATTTTCTTTTGAGGTTTGCAGGGGAGGCTTTTTTTTGTTTGTTTGTTTGGGGTTTTTGTTTGTTTGGTTTTGTTTTTAAGAAACTGATGTGAAAGTGTCAAAAAGCTAAGAGTCTTCCCATGGGCAGTATGAACTTACATGACCTCCACACAGCTTATCTCTTCTTAAGAAGGAACAGTATCTGCCTTACTTTGGATGAAATTTATAGAACATACAGACATTCTTTCTGTTGCAATAGTCTGAGACAGATACCAGTACCATGTTGCTTTTTTTCCAATCCTTTTTCTCGAAATAAAGCTCTTAGATGAAACAAACCTTCAACTCATTTTAAATTGACTTATTTTAACAAATAGTTATGCAAACTATCCTTATGCAATAGTTTTTTTCCAGACGGCAATCTTGCTGCTGTTATAACATCACAGTGATGCAATAATATGAACAATAAAATCCTCTGTTTGAGTCTTATTACACACTGTTAAGCAATGCATCTGACTCATCAGCTTAATTGACTCTTCTAGGTGACCTTGCCATGATCATTACAGCCAGTTATGAGATATAAATGTGCTTAGGCTATGTAAGAGAAAAAAAATGTGAATAGATGGCCAATTCCTGCAGTCCATTCCAAGAGAAAATGACAATTGATTTCCGTGTTAGTATTTTAAAGTATTAAATCATTACCTTACAGTATTTGAAAATATATTTTTTCGTAGCTACAAGAATAATGTAACTGTCTAATACTGATGATAAGCATGACTGTCAAAAATAAGATTGTGTAAGCAAGGGAATACTTGGTCTTGACTAAAAATGAAGCAACATTATTAAAAAATTGTATTAGAAGGTAGATCTGAAATTAATCTAAAGCCACCTTAGATACTCTAAGGTATCTATTTTTCCTAATTCACCTGTTGAATTGGTCCATGTCCAAAATAGCATACTATGAGATTGAATTTCATGACAGATATTAAACAAATCTATATTCTATCAGAAGGAATGCCTTATTTAAGACATGGCTTTTATTCTCTTTCTTGAGTTGCTCCACCTTGGTGTAATTTTCATTCTGTCCTGCAGTATTTGAATAATTTACCAGTTTTTGCTACAGAGGTGTCTGCACAACAGCTGACAATATAAGTGCCAGTGCTGCAAGACTTCCTTTTATAAGTGGAATGCAACCCAACAAAGAAAATAATGCTCAGCATGGGCAGTGGTCTGGACCATCTCACAGAATTGGAGCTCTAAAGATTGCTATTCCTCTGCTCGGTTTGCAGTGAGTGGTAGATAGCAACATTTTACAGCCAGTGTTTATTTTATATATTTACTTCAGTTGTTATGTAACAAGATGCATGTTTAGAGCATCAGCTGGGATTAGTTGACATAATTCTGCTGCCTTTAAATAGACTCATATAAATTTAGGTCAGCTGAAGGTCTGGTCCATGCTTGGCATTTTAAGAACACAGTTCAATAATAGAAAGCCATTTGTTGTCAGAATAATTAATATTTGATTTTGTGGGCTTTTTTTTAATGGTTTGTAACTAAGGGAAACATGAGACTGTATTTCCAGAACATGGTTGCTGTTAAGTTATAGCTTTTTGCAGTCTAGTTCTTCCTGCTGTCAGGTAGCTATTGAAATGAGAAACATACTCTCTTAGTACTGTAGCTTCAGTAACAGTCTTTTCTATTGAGGTTTTATTAAAAATACTGGAAAGTTATATGATATATATTAAATTGCATATTTACATGTGCATACTATATATCATATATATGGAATTAAATATTGACTATATATATATATATATATATGTATGTATTTCCTTCTCAGTTTTAAATTTTTTCCTGATGCAATTAGTAATATTCTTAGATCTTGTTTTTCATCCTTTAAACCAGAGCTTGTTTTGGGAAAAACGAACAGATCTGGCAGAATCATACTGTCTTCATAAGGAAATGGAAGAAAATACGGGGCAAATTTGCACTTATTGAGCTTGATTGACCTTTTTGAACAACAGCTACCCTTAACATATGTTTTGTGCTCTCCAAATAGTAATTTTATTTGTGTAATTTACCTTTGGTTAGCAGGCTGTACTTTAATGAGTTAATTTGTAGTTATTAAGAAAAACAGTAACTTAAGTAATTTTTCTAACAAGGAAAGCCTTGTGTAAAAATTACATATGACATCAGCTTTCTGGGTACAACGTGGAGTTGGGTAATATGAATTTGCCATAGTATTTCAAGCTCCATGATAATCTTACTCATTTTTTTCTTTAATTTGATTGAACAGTGTCATAATAAATGATTTCTGATGTGCCCAATGGAATATATTTTGTGGACATACTCCATTTTTTTCTTTCAATAACATATCAACATTTTAGCAAAAGTGGGTCATCTTGTACAAACCTATCATCATCAGTGTTCTACTGACCTAATTACACATTGGTCCTGAAACAGTAAGCACTCAAGATGCCCATGAAGTTATAGGAAAAGGAAACTATGTACAGGATCAATAGTTCTGCATTGCTCCATGCTGTTGTAACATATTAATGGTCCTTATGCATGTTAATATGTAACAGCAGAAATTGGTGGTAATATTTTTATTGTAAATGCTTTTCCCCTTTGTGACTGTAGATAACCTGTCCATCATAGCATAAAATGCAGTCACCTAGGTTTTTTCAAGAAGTTTTAGCTTTATTTGCTCTACCCTCTGGCCCACAAATCTGTCCTAGGGGTATCACTCTTTCAGTGTAGCCGGCATTAAAGCTTTTCTTCAACAGGAACATAAACTTACAAACTGTTGTAGGTAAAGGGCAGGAAGAAGTATGTTGAAGGATTTCAGTGGAGATTGGAAATTCTATCTGTTGGAGAGAATTTCTGAATTATGATAGACCTAATAATAGGTGCAGAGTTTTGTGGCATAATTTTTGTCTGTGGAAAGCAGTAGAGGTAGAGTATCTCCAAAATTTTTCAGCAGGGGAGGCTTTTTCAGTTTAGGGAGGCTGTGCATGTACCACCTGAGCTTAAACTCAGCCTCCTGTCCCATGTGTGCAATGAAAATGATATTTTTTTCTGTACCTCATAAAAGTAGTGAGATACATAGCAACGGTTTTTAGAATACTTCAGAAGATAAAGTGCAAAATATATCTTTCTGTTTTCCAAAATTTGGAATGCAAACTGGTGACTTTGGAATCTCTGAAGAACTTCAATAGCAGCTCATCTGGTATGTAGCCAGATTTTCAAAATTGATAAACTCTGGCAGAGTGGTGGCAGTAATATAATTAATGATACCTGTGCAAAACATGGACAACAGCAACTAAAAGTAAGCAGAGACATCAATATGAGCACAACTGTTTTTCTAGAGTGTGCCATATAATGGTGGTGATGACACAGGCATGGTTTTTTTCTGAAACAAGAAGCTACTCAAAATAACATAACTGTTATTTTCTTCCATTTTTTAAAGGACTGATATGTATTTTTTTCATAGACACAATAATACAAAATTGAATTGTGTTTGAGCATCCAGTGCTAGAAATGGGATTTCATTTAGTTTGATAGAATCACTATCAAAACGATAGAGCTGTAGAATTAAACAGGTGTTTTATCCTAGGATATGTCTCAAAAATTATGCTTGGAAATATAAGGAATTATTTTGCTAAGTATAAATAAAAACATACAGTTATTCTATGAGAAAGCTTAGGCACATGAGGAGGCCCACATGCATTCTCAAAAGCAGAAATTACTTATGTAATTAAATTACACAGAAGAAAGCAAGATTGTGGCCCTGTCCTGCAACCTTTGAGACCTTTCAATTATTAGTGTGAATACATAAATCCCCAGGATCAGATCTTGAATGTCCTATGTTGTCACTTCGGTATTTTTTGAAGTCTCATGAATAAATTAATTTTTTGTGATTTCTGCATACATAATTTTTTGCTTCAAAAGCATGAATCCTATACAACAGTCTCATTAATACTTGGATCTGGGATTGTATTCTGCTTCTGTTGAAGCCAATGGCAAAATTGCTGTGGGAGCAAGACTGGCTCTGTAATTAAGTTAATAGGGTCGAGTGTTATTACATTGTAGAATTGGCACTCAATGCCATTAACATCAACCAACCAAATGTTGGTTTTATTACACTTTATGAGGGAGTGATAAAGCAATTGAAAAATTAATCATAAGGGAAAATATTGGAATTTGAAATGTAGTCAGAGGAATCATTACAGTTCATTAATTTATGTGTAAATACTCATGTTTTCCAATGGAATTATAAAATGCAAGTGAAGTGAAATGGCTGGTTCCATTGAAGGCACGTTGCCATTATCATCAGATGGAATTTAATTTGTTTACAGACTCGGCATTGGGCTGATCCACATGGACAAGTATTAATAAAAAAGGGTTTTGACTGCTGTTTGTAAAGCCACAACTCCAGTTACCGTAACAAAAGTGCTCAAGATATATAGAAAGACTTAAAGATCTATTTTTGTTTCGTTAATTCACTAAAGTAACAGCATTAGGTCTAACTGCATAAACAGCAAACCTGTCTGACTATGTCAGTGGGTTACATGTCTATCTTGACAGCTTTACTGATGGACTCTGGCAGAGAGCAAAGTTGTATGTTGAGTGCAAAAACACGGTCATTTTGATACATGCTTAATATTTGCTGTAGATTGCATGATACTTACATTCAGTCTGTTTGTGCCAGGAACAATGTGTACAGGAGGGAGACTGGCCAAAACAGGAGTTAATAGTGCTACAGTGAGCAGATTGGGCCATTCCAGTGTACAGTCTGCAGATGTCCCATGGAACAAGGGACATAAACTCTGCAGCTTGTTGGGCTAAGTGCAGCTCAGTGCCAGTGTTAGGCTTGCAGCTGGATATTTGGACATGCGGTCGAGTTTTTATGCATCAATATGGTCATATTGATGAACTATGTCATTAGTTTACCTTCATTTAGGGAAAAAATCAACCCACAATACAAAAACTTTTTGCTAATTATTATTACCATTACTAGTATTTTTCCTAGACTGCAGTGTTGGACAAACACTGAAGTAGAATAGCTTTGAGCTGGTGACCATGCACATAGACAGTCTGAATTCTTATCCTGATACAGTCTTGTTCGAGACTAAACATTGCTTTTATATCATGTGGAAATAAAAGACGGGAATATTAGAGGAAAAAAAGTATGAAGTCTGTGTAGGTATGGTTTTGTTCTTCCAAAATATCCAATGGTTCTATTAGTACTTCCTTGCTGTTGCTACCAATTCAAATAAGTGTAGGCGTCCTAGGGTATATGGCATATATATACACGTACAAATACATATACATATATATATATATATATATATAGTAATAATAGTGACGATGTATGCATATTCATGTGTGTTTTCTGGGAGGACAATATTTGGGTTTGAGTGTAGCTGTTTAGTATCGATAACTTCAATAAGAGTTCTGAACTGGTCAGGACATGAAATTTCCCGAAAGTTGTTTTGAACACTTTTTGCTTAGGTGAGAGTTGGCTGAGATACAAGTGCTAAGAGATACAGATGCTAAGAGACAAGTGATGATTTCATAGGTATTCAGTACATGATACACTGTTTCCTGCTGCGTGCCATGGAAGGTGTTTGCTACTGGTACAAGTGAATACAGTGATTGCAGTGTATAAAGACAATTACGGATCAGTTCTCCCAGTTCTACAGGATAATGAAATGAAGTCCCAGTATTCTATTAATGTAAAATCTTACAGAGACTGAATATTCTAAAAATGTGACAAAAGGTCAAATGGCCTTGTCTTCTTTTTTTGTTGTTGTTTTTTTGTTTTGTTTTAAAGTTTTAGCAATGATTTTTTAAGTGTTGAGTTGCATGAGGTTTAAAATGGTATACATGTTAATTTAATCATTGATTACATGTATCAGTGAAATGGACAAAATATCTATACACCTACTTCAGCAAATCAAACTGTACTGAAAGTTTGGACAAACAGATGTTGCTCTGCTGTACGGTTCATTATTGTTTTAAACCTGATTCAGCTCTTGTCTATCTTAACAGACAGCTGCCTTTTGACTCCACTTAGAATTTTGGGTCAGGGTCTAACTATGTAACTGCTTGTGTATTAGAGGTATATTTCTTCTTTTCAAGCATGGCAATTTGTGGTGCTGCTTCTCCACTAAACTATTAGATGCTGTCTTTGGTGTGGCTGGCTTCTAACTCTATTTTTCATTAGGGCTGTATTATCGAAGACAAATAGTTACATGTCAGTAATTAACCACGGATTTTAGGAAATTCTACTTAGTTGTTCTCTTAAATGTGTTAATTTTTTCATGACAGAAGAGTTGGCATGGTTTGATGGAACAGAACCCAGCTTGAAACCTTAGTCTTTATGACCCTGCTTAATTGTTCCTACATCACTCATTCCACTTTGCCTTCTGGAAAAGACAAGAGAAACTGGCAGAATACAATTCATTAATTCTTTTATAACTGATAATGTTAAAATTAGTTTCATTAGTAATTGTAAAAACAGTCCCAGTAAATAGAGACATTAATCTGAAGTGGCTGATATTGTGGGTTTTTTTTTTTTTTTTGGTTGTACAGGCAAGAATGATTGCTGACTCAATAGTCAGTTCTATAAAAGCACTTGGCATGCTACATTCATTTTACCAGGAACATGACTGACTGTGGAAAATGATACACTGAAAAGCTGTGTCTAAGATCAAGACTAAATAATCTTAGGAGAAAAAATATTTCTGCATTAAAAGGGACTAAATAAAACGGAGGCCAATTTAAACTCTTAAGTTCAAATTTAATGATTAAAATGTCTGAAGCTAAAGGTTAAGCTAGTTTTTCTTTGTTAATGGTAAGACTTCTGGGTCTAAACTTTTACTTCAATGCAAATACTGTTTGCTGGAAGTGCCCATGCCTCAATGGTATTAAACTTTACTTTGACATAATAAGACGATTTGTCAAATGCAAGTTTTTAATTAAATGTTATTTCTCTAATGTATTTTTCAATACTGATTTTAAAGTTTTCTGTATAAGACACAAGAAAAAAACCACGGTTTTTTTATCAGTATTTTTTAATCATTAGGTACTTGCCCAAATTATGTGTGTGAACTTGCTAGTTTGAATTACTACGATGGATACAATGCTTAATAGATACAATGGATAGTGGTGATATTTTAAGACAATAGAAAGCCATCTAGCTTCTCTAAATCAGCTTATGTTATTTTTAATCCATGAAGGACCCAAATATATTGCATTTCTAAGTCATACACCACAGCTGCTTTCAGAAGAGATGCTTTAATGTGGAACAGGATACTTTGCAGTGCTGCTCATCAACATGCTTGGTGTCCTGCCGTGTTAAGTGTTGGTGGTTTTAATTTGGCCAGTGATATCATGGAAGGTTCTGTGACACCATTACTGCAGGGTCAAAACTCAAATATTTTTTGATTGATTTTTCCTTGGATCATGTAATATTTGTTTTGGAAGCAAATCTGCTACCTCTAGGTATTATGAAATTTAGAGTATCAGTTGTTTCAGTGTTGAGCGGTCTTCATATTACAGCAGGTTTAATGAACCAAATGCTAGACTAAAGTATTTGTCAAAAGCTACTTTTGTGTGTCTTGAACCAGCAGTTCCTAAATAGTAATAAAACTCTCTATCTATTTCAGGTTTTTGAGAAGATTCCCATTGAATCTACTAAGAAAATTTGTTCTAGACAGAACTTCTGTCTGATATTATGAAAGAAAAGGAAGAATGTGCGTGGATTTAAAATTACTGTATTTATCAAGTTGTGGAGTGAGAAGTACTGGGGAGATAGTTTGCTCTGTTGCATATTGTAGATCTTCTACAAATTGTTTCTGATGCAGCTGAGAAAAATGCAGACCCTTAAAAAGGAGCACGGACCTGTTGACACAAGCAGCAATGTGGACAAAATCATGGTACTTAAGTCAACCTTAGCAGAAGTATCTGATGAATTGTCTACAAATGAAGATATACTACTCACTGAAGCAAGTAGTGGAAAGAGCAAATCTTCAGCTTGCCGGAGAAAGCGAGAATTCATTCCAGATGAAAAGAAAGATGCTATGTATTGGGAGAAAAGGCGGAAAAATAATGAAGCTGCCAAACGATCTCGTGAAAAGCGACGACTGAATGACCTTGTCTTAGAGAACAAACTAATTGCACTGGGAGAAGAGAATGCCACTTTGAAGGCAGAGCTGCTTTCGTTGAAGTTAAAGTTTGGTTTAATTAGTTCTGCAGCCTATGCCCAAGAGATACAGAAACTCAGTAGCTCAACAACTGTGTATTTTCAAGATTATCAGAGTTCCAAATCAAATATTAACTCATTTGTAGATGAACATGAACCATCTATAGTTGGCAGCAGTTGTATTTCTGTCATTAAACATTCTCCTCAAAGCTCAATGTCTGATGTATCTGAAACATCAACTGTAGAGCATACCCAACCAAGTCGTATACAAAGCAACTGTAGAAGTCCCGAAAGCAAATTCCAGATTATAAAGCAGGAGCCCATGGAATTAGAGAGAGAGCCAAGAGATGACAGAGGTTCATATAAAGCATCCATATATCCAAACTACATGGGACCTACCTTTAATGCGTACTCACATTCTCCTCCTCTCTTGCAAGTTAATAGGTCCTCCAGTAATTCCCCAAGAACATCAGAAACTGATGATGGTGTAGTTGGAAAGTCATCTGATGGGGAAGATGAACAGCAGGTTCCTAAGGGTCCAATTCATTCTCCAGTTGAACATAAAAATGTTCATGCAACAGTTAAAGTTCCAGAAGTGAATTCTTCAGCTTTGCCTCACAAGCTTCGAATCAAAGCCAAAGCCATGCAAGTTAAAGTGGAAGCAATGGATAATGACTATGATGCAACGCAGAAGTTGTCGTCACCCATTGACATGTCCTCAAAAAGACATTTTGAGCTTGAAAAACATGGTGCGCAAAACTTGGTGCATTCTTCTCACACTCCTTTCTCGGTTCAAGTGACTAATATCCAAGACTGGTCACTTAAACCAGAACTCTGGCATCAGAAGGAACTCAACGTTAAAATTCAGAGCGGTTGCAAAACTGGAGTTGTTGAAATAAAAGACAATATCTACAATGTCTCTGAGTCAGAGAACCTCTATTTGAAGCAGGGCATAGCAAACTTATCTGCAGAGGTTGCTTCACTTAAAAGACTTATAACTACACAAATCTCTGCATCAGACTCTGGTTAATTTACTACTGAATAAAGGCTTATTGTTTTAAAGGATGTCATTTGCAGTAGATCAATATGTTTTGTATGATGCTGAATTTTCACTGGACTTGTGATGTCATTTCACTGTAATGTTCACATAATGTCTGATAGGTGTCTTTTTGTGCACAAATTATTATGAAGACTAGGTTGTGCTATGATCACTATGCCTTGAGTATAGTCAAGTAGCCTGTACAAAGGCTGTATATAGTGAACTTTAATTTCTTTTTGTTCTACTACAAAGCGTGCAAGTTACCAGTTACAATAAAATATTGGTGACAAACATAGAACATCTACTCCAGTTCAGTTGATTTTATGAACTTGTAAATAAGTTGTTAATTAAAAACTGGGTTTTTTCTTACACTGTGCTCAACTTCACTTACATTTTTGATTTTTACAGCCTAACAACCAAATTACAATTTACAACATGTGTGATCCTTCTGGCCACCTTTTTCCTTAACATGTTTTTTAGAAGAGAAGTAAAGTGAATATTTATAAATGAAACAGTACCAATTTATAGCCTTAGCCTTCTTTAACTTATTTGTTAGTAGAAATTAACCAAAACCCCTGCAAATTCTAACCCAGTAACTAATATCAACAACCTTTTTTTCTCCTTCAATCTCAAATGAGACAGTAATGAGTTTCCTGAATGTTTTAGTGTGACAAACAATTTTTCAATATTATAACTTGGTGTTTTAGGTGAAATTAGTTAAGTCAGATTTGTGCATCTGCAAAGTTTTCAGAGCCTTGCAGTGATGGAATTGGACAGCACCATCTCTGCCAAGAGGTGGTGTGCGTCTGCAGGGGGTGCAGGCATGGAAAGTCCACCCCTCTTGCACACCAGCCTTCTGTCTGTGGCAGACCATGAGCCACCTGTAGATGAAGTATAAGGCTACTGGATTTGTAAGCTACTCTGAGCTCAGCTAGGTAAATACTTACACAAAGGCTAGGCAATAGCGGTTGCAGAGTTAGAGGAGATCATCTGCTATTTTAGTTCCCAGAATGGGACATAATGCAATTATGCATGAAGTAAGTCTTGCCAGCAATTTGTCCCTGGTTTCAATGGCTTAATTAACTGAACTGGAATACCCTGGCTTGCTAAAGGGCATTTTGCAAGAACTTCTCAAATGTAAAATAGAGACTATGTGATGAACTACACAATCTAGACACTGCTAGCCCCTTACAACTTAAGCAGATGATGAGTTCTTCACTTGATGACTGGACAGGGCTGTGGTGCTCTTTGTCTTTCAGAAGAGCCATTGAACCATGGAGTCTAGAATTGTATCACATATCCGTGGTTTGGCTTACCAAAATCTTTCGTTTTAAAATTAAAAATCATTTATAAATAGAGCATAAACTTGGCAGAGGTTCTTTTCATGATACTTCCCCCTTCTTTTAGCGTACTAATAAATCAGACTAACAGATAAGCTTTTTCTGAAAAGGCTTTTTATTAATTGCCATACTGTATAATGAATTGAACCTTTCCATAGGCTTAAAATACTAATTTACAAAACAATATGTAGGTATTGTTTTTTTAAATTCATACTTGACTTGAGTGAGAGGAAGTTTGTCAATTTTTTGGGGATATGAAGAGGAGTCTGAGTCACTCCTAATAGCTCTGAAGCTTGGTCCAGCAGTCAAGGCAATGGCAGAACTCCCTGATGTCAATGAGGACAGGATTTGATTCTGTGCCTTTTCAGGAGCTGATGATTCAGTTGTGTTTTGGGAGGACCTTCGCACAGAAATCACTGGTACTTTCTGAGCTTTTTTGAGCCTTCTAACTGCTGTGCTGTATTTGTGGCATTCAGAGTTGATAAACTGCTATTCTTTTTTCATGCCTTAATAATACAATAGATCCCATAGCTGGGCTCTGTATGTATTTGGTAATTAACATAGATGACATTTCAATGTTACTGAAAATAAGCTCAGGATTATTGCATGAAATGTAAAAATTTGCATTGAATGATGGGGATATGAGACATGAGGCAGTGATTGCTACTGTCTCCTTGCTTGCTAAGTATCTTCTGTAAGCAACAATAAAATTCTTTAAATATTTTGCATATTATTTATCACATGTAATGTGTTCAAAGAGAGGACTTAAAACTCTCAGTGTTGCCATCAGTGTAAGCCTAGATCTATTGGGTTTTTTTTCCATTTCTTGTTAGAATTGTTTGTCATAATGGAAGAATGTTGTCCTCTTTCTAGCTCATTATATATTTTGTGTATCTGTTTTGTGCAATTAATACTTAACAGTAATGATGTAGTTAATTTGTTGAAGGATGTCATTGCAAGAAAGTTATAGCATGGAGCTTAGGAGCACAATCAGATGTTATTTATACTCCCTTTATACCTTAGTGTTATGCTTCATTTGAAGAAAGAAATAAATAATTTGTCTTTTGTTCAAAACCAGATCTAACCTACAACATGCTTTTCTATTGTGTTCATCGTCATAGTCTGACACGGGCATTAGCTTGAGATGATGACAAATCTTCCCATGCTGAACTCGCTGTTTCTCCATCTCATACCTGGAATATCTTTCACATAACTATTAAAAGTACAAACTGCAGGAGTGTGGGTGGTACATGCAAAGCCCCACTATAGGCTACAGTTGCCAACCCTGAACCCCTCAGCTGCAGCAACTGTTGTGTAGATGGCCTCCTCACCCAGAGCCCTCACCCTCCTTGCCTGTCTTTAGCCTGCTTCCCCTTGGGATGTGAAATGGGAAAGATGGAGTGTCACCCTGTGGGCGCAGGGAGGGAGAGATGCAGTGGGACCACCCTGCCCCAGCCTTCAGCTGGTACACGGTTGTGTAAGTGAAGGACCAGACAGCTGTGCTCTTCCAACCTGCCTTCCTTGGGCTGCAGGAAACAGAATCAGCCTTGGCTGGTCACCTAATCTCTCAGTGGGACATCAGAAGGTTGGTTTTGAGCACAAAATGGGCTTTATCTAAAGGTGTATAAACTGGCATAGCATCCTATAACTTACAAAAACTCTTGTAAACTCAGCAATTAACTGACAAAACAACATGAAACATGGCAAAAAGGGAATCTTTCTCATTTTAGTGTGTCTTCAAATGCAAATGTTAAGGAAGGCCACATACAGAAACTGGTAACTTTGAGACTTATCAATATAAATTCTCATTTATGATAATTGTTAGTGTGAAGGGCTTCATGGAAAGTTTTAAGAAAAGTCTGAAAAATGACTGTCAATTAGCAAGACAAACTTTTTCCTAGTGATATCAACTGGTGGCTAATTAACACTGTGAAGTGTGAGTACAAGTCCTTTGTTAAATTTGCCTAACTTAATCATGTATAAACACGGTAATATACCTTCATGTTCTATCAATGCTCATATTTTGATAGAGAGGTGAAATGCCCATATAGGTACTGACCCCAAACATGATTTTTTGAATACTCTCAACTTTCTGCCTTCAGTGAAAATTATATATTGCATGTGATATATTTAAATTTTATTAATATTCTGTACAGCCAAATATCCCTTGTTCATGAATAGGAGACAGGTAACTGACAACTCCTGATTATTCTTCTCTGATTGTCCTCTCCCTAATGTCTATTTGAGCAGTTTATGAGACCAAAACCACATCTGTTGGACTTAAATGCAAAAGTGTGCAATAAACACGTTTCTGAAGTTTGGTTAAAACAGCAACCTCTAAAAATCTTCTGTACTTGCTACTACATAAAAATGCTGTTGAAAATTGTATATAATGAATTTAGCAAGAAACTCAGAGAATCCAATTAATATGGCCTTTATTATTACCATATTGTTTTAAAAATACTTTTATAGCTTATTGCACAATACAAGATTGGTAACTACAAAAAACACAACAAAAGAATTTTTGGTATTTCTTGCATAAGAATAAGTAACACATATTGTTCCATTACAGTGCCAAATCAAAAGTTAAAAACAGTAGGCAGAATCCTAGGGCTTTTAACTCATTGTTAAGTTCTACTTCCGCTGATGAAGTAGACTTTTTCTGTGTACAATAAGGGAATCACTCGAGGAGTAACATCAGCTGGATAGACACTTTACAGTTCCCTCCTGGCACAGATTCCTACTGATTGTTCTGTCTCTAGGGCTAGCTCTCATATATAAGTCACTGTATTCATATCACTGGAGCTGTAGAGAGCTTCCTCACTATGAAAGAGAAGGCAGCCAGACACTTAACTATTATTTATTAAGTGACAGCTCTAGAAGGACTTAGTGAATTAGTAGCAAAAGGTCAGAGTAAAGGCATAGTGTTTATTTTCTTGAAGGAGAAAGTGTCAGAAGACATTTCATTTCAAGACTCCAAAATATAGTAGGAATGCATCTTGCTTTTTATAAGCTGACCAGCTATTACCTGTGTGCTGATCACAGTGGCTGTTGCTAGAGTTATGGTAATTCCTTCTCCTTAAACACTGTGGAGCTCCACAGGATTACAAGCAGAAGTGCCTGGGAGGAACAAAGGCAGGGCATGCAACTCTGCCATGATTTGATGTGGGTTTGTCTCCTGCATGCAAGCATCCTTCCTGCTTCTAGTGCATCTGAAAGAGATCTTACCTGAAAAAGCCCATGTCAGTCCAAACATGCTGAGGAAGATAAATGGCCATCTAATACTACCAACATTCAGATAACTTGGTCAATTTTTCTGCCACCATCCCTCATGCCCCCTACAAATCAATGCTCAACTCAAAACATTAGCCAATTGTTAGACTTTTTCATGCTATTCAGATTCTTGCATGTGCAAATGCTTGAATGGGCATCTCAGTTAATAACTTACACATGTAAAACAATCAGGCTATCCCACTACCCATATGTGCCAGCATTGATATCTATTACATCTACATTCTGAGCCACAAGTTTCTAACAATTTGGACCTCCAAAAATTCTCTTAAATTTGGTATATAAATATACTGAGAACATACTGTATTCATTTCCATGGCAGTTGTGTTATGAAACCCTGAAAGCTGAGCTATTAACGGTTTGTATAAAAATCAGAAAATATCAAAGCATAACATTGTATGTTATTGCTGAAAAGATGATAAAATGCAATGAGGGCCATTGTAGCAGAACACTGTTTTCCTCTCTCTGTGTTCTTGACACTATACATGAATAGAAAATACAAGTGCTCAAAGTTCTCATTCTCAATAAAAAACTTGGGGACATATGTTCTAAAAAGCCTCATGGTTAAAAATGTGAACAAGCAAACATCAAAAATATTTGTGAAAGCAAAACTATATTGGACAAGTGGCAATAACAGACAACATATATGAACTATCAGTATTGCATGGGACTGGAAGGAATTGTTTACATTTTCTCATTTTCTGTAAGCGTAATGAGATTACTTTAAGAAATGCAAACTTTAGCTTCTTTCATGAAATAAAATTTATGTCACTGAAAATAAACAGGAGGAGGGCAAACAGCACTTATTTGATGGTATTGGCAGGTATTAGAACAGAATATTTCCAGTTATTGGGGACCTACAATGATCATCTAGTCCCACTGCCTCACCAGCTCAGGGATGACCAGAAGTTAAAGCCCATCACGTAGGGCATTGTCCAAATGCCTCCTTTTAAGGCACTGACAGGCAAGGAGCCTGTTTCAGTGTCTGACCACACTCACAGCAAGGAAATACTTTCTTATGTCCAGTCTAAGCCTCCCCTGTTGCAGCTTTGAACTATTCCCACATGTCCTGTCACTGGATGCCAGGGAGATCAGCAAACCCCTCTCCACTTTTCCTCCTCAGGAAGCTGTAGGGAGCAGTGAAGTCACCCCTCAGCCTCTTTCTCTCCAAACTAGACAAACACAAAGTCCTCAGCTGCTTGGCATGCATCTGGCACAGACAGGCCCTCTCTAAGCAGAGCAGAAGAAATACCAGCACTGAGGCTGGATGTGGGTGAGTGGGAGGAATATCTGCCCTTAAGGGCAGCATGGTTGCCTTTCCCTGGCTGCTCATCAGCTGGGCAGTCTGACACATGTGCCAGTCTGGCATTGTCCCTTCCCAGGGGCAGGACTTTGCACTTCTCCTTGATGAACTCCTTGGAGCTATGGCCTTGACAGGGTATGAGCCTGGGGTGAGCAACACCAAGCTGTGACTCCCTGCAGGGGGAGGGAACTGATTGTGGCCGTAGCAAGGCTGCACCAGGCAACACAGGCTGGTAGAAGAGCAGAGAACCAGGGTGTGTGGGCACAGGCTGGCATTGAAGAGCTCATGAGCAGCCTGGGGTGAGGAGTGGTGGGGCACAATCTGGACCTGGAGACCCCCAGCTGGAAATATCTGCCCTGGGGCTGGCTACAGGAATTGGCCTGGAGCTGGCCATCGCTTGTCTGAGGGGATAATAACAAGGATAGCAATGCCACCTGCCCTGTTCATAACACTGAGACTTTCTTTCAGTTTCCATGCATTTGTTTTATTTGGATAGTTGGATCTGAGGGACTGGGAGCCCTAGAGGTTTGGTGCATTCCCCAGCTTGTGGCCCAGCCCCAGTTTGGCTAACCCCCGAGGCACCCTCCAAAGTCACGGATGCAGGGGTGGCGGAAGAGGCCCCAGGGCACCTGAAGAGGCCCCAGGGCCACTTGCCTGCCTCTTCAGGGGCCACCATGGCCCCTCAGGGGAGGGTTCACTGCCCTGTCTGGAAGTGGAGGACCCAGGAACAGACTCCTCTGGCTCCTCCTGGGGCTCTTCTTGCTCCAACAGCGATGGTAATGGGTACAGAGGGGTAGCTTCTGGAACCCCCATCCATGGCAGTGGAGGAGGTGTTGGGCACCTCATCCATGGTGCTTCTTGCAGGGCTGTCAGAAGGGCTGGGACCTGGGCAGGGAGACAGGGCTGGTGGGCCAGCAGACGGCAGGCCTCCCTGCTGCACCGTCGCACAGCAACACGGATAAGTTGTTGCACAAATGTCACTGCATGGTTTTGGAGGGACACCCCCAGCATCTGGACCAGCTGGTCTTCATCAATTCCATGGTTGGTCAGGATGTTCATGAGAATGTCCTCCACTAGGTCTGCCTCCATCCAGTTGTTCCTGAAGATCTGCCTCAGCCTTGGTCGGACCCAGGGCACCAGGGTATCTAGCAGGCACGGATGGTCCCGGAAAAGTACCACCCATTCCCCAGGCTGGAGGCTGCCCACAGGATGCCTGGGCACTCCTTCCGCAGCCCATGTTTGGGATGCTCCAGAGAAATGGAAGTCAAGGTGTCTGGCATCTCCTCTTGCCTGGTGGATGATGATGGATGGTGTCTCAGATAGTGCAATGACATGCTCCATGTAGTCATTTTCTGTCCCCACTGAGTGCAAGATGGATAGAATCCTCCTCTTGCAGAGGGGGCACTTGGGTGTGTTCTCTGCCCACTGCAGGATGCAGATGTAACAGAACTGGTGCAGGCATGGCAATACATAGCTGACCTCCTTCCAGCTGTCCAGGCAGATGGGACAGCAGTTGTCCATTTCTGTGGCCATGTTCCTCTCTGCAGTGGCCTGAGAGCAGCTGGGGTTATGAGCTGCTCCCTTTCACCAGCATTGCAGCAGCAGGTTTCACTCTAGAAGGGGAAGAAGCACCGTGGCCATTGCCTAGACGCAGGAGAGGTGATAGATGCCCCAGTCCCTCAGAAAGGAAACCATCTCAGCTCCCCAGCAGGAGGTTTCCCCTCCCAGCTCACCTCTGCTGCTGCAAGTGCACCTCCTGGGTGTCCTGGATGCCTGAACCTGGCAGGGAGGGGGAAATGGCTCTGGAGCTGAGCACAGAGGGCTGCAGCAAACAACTCTCCTTGCACAATGACAACATTGAAGGCCTCACTTGGCACTCCAAACCTTGCCAAATGCTCAGTAGGAGTCACAGAATCATAGAATGATTTGGGTTGGACAGGGACCTTGATGATCATCTGGTTCCTACCCTCCTGCCACAGTCAGGGGCACCTTCAACTAGAACAGGTTACCCAGAGCCCCATCCAACCTGGTCTTGAACAGCTCCAGGGACATCCACAGCATTCACAACTTCCCTGGACAACCTGTTCCAGTGCCTCACCACTCTCACAGTAAATAATTATTTCCTAATACCTAATCTAAACCTACTCTCTTTCAATCTGAACTCATTCCACCTTGTCTTGTCACCACGTGCTCTTGTGAATAGTCTTGCCTTATCATTCTTGAAGGTTCCCTTCACGTACTGGAATGCTGCAATAAATTCACTCCAAAGCCATCTCTTTTTCAGTCTAATCAATCCCAATTCCCTCAGCCTTTCCTCATAGGTGAAGTGCTCCATCCTCTAATCATCCTAGTGGCCTCCTCTGGATTTGCTCCAGCAGGTCCATGTCCTTCCTGTGCTGGGGACCCCAGAGCTGGATGCAGAGTTCCAGGTGGGGTCTCACCAGAGCAGAGCAGAGCAGAGCAGAGCAGAGCAGAGCAGAGCAGAGCAGAGGGGCAGAATCCCCTCCCTTGCCCTGCTGCCCACACTGCTTTGGATACAGCCCAGGACACGTTGGGCTCTCTGGGCTGTGAGTACACATGGCCGGGTCATGTCCAGCCTCTCATCCCCCAAGGCCTTCTCCCCAGGGCTGCTCTCCATCACTTCACCCTCAGCCTGTGTTGGTACCAGGGCTTGCCCTGACCCAGCTGCAGCACCTTGAACTTGGTCTTGCTAAACCTCATGAGGCTCCCACAGGCCCACTTCAGGAGCCTGTCTTGGTCCCTGATGGCATCCTGTCCTTTAGATGTGTCTGGGCATGGGCTGGCTGGGTGAAACTTTGTGCTCAGCTGTAAGCAGTGCGGGGTGCTAGGTCACAATCTGTCCCTCAAGGGCATCACAATCCATCTCTAGGTGATATCACAATGGGCCATCAACACCCATGGCACTCTGTCTCACTACATGCATCTGGGGTTACCGCCACTTCCGTGCCAACTCCATTCCCCATCTCTCATCTCATACTTGGCATTGACGTTATAAGACAGTCACTGAGGCCATAGCTGTGTCTTCTCAGGGTCCTGGCAGTTTGCTCTGGCCATGACAGATATCTGCAGGCACATGCAGCACAAGGGCTCACTCAGCCAACTTGTGCCTCCCTGGGAGGTTGCAGGCCTCCACACACAGGCTCTCCACATACTCCACACTGCTGGCCAGCCCTTTGGGCTCGCCTGCTTTCTCCCAGAATGTGTCACAGGTAGCACTTGGTTTGCTCTGGCATGTATTCTCCTATCTTTCTTCTCTAGCTGGAAGGCACAAGGGTGATTCCCTCTGCTCAGAATGCATCAGACCTCATCCAGGCTCTGCATCCTCTTTGGGGCCCCAGAGTCAGATTGACAAATAAGAGAGGCTCCGTGTCATAAAGCAAGGATGCTCTGTTAGGCTGGGTCTGGTTCAACATGCAGAAGACAAGGTGTTGGGACATCTCACAGCACAGCCCAGAGTTTCTGAGGATGGGGACATCTCCCATCAAAAGGGTGGGGACAGATTAAAGAGAGGGTGAGAGATGGTGGCATCTCCAGAAACTGGAGATAAGGAATGAAAACAAAACTGCGGTAAGAATCATGAAGTACTGAAGTGAGTTGCCCAGAGAGATTGTGGGATCTGTAAACGTGGAGGTCTTCAAATCCTGATTGGCCATAACTCAGAGCACAACAGTCATGAGCCCATGAAGGGATGCTGGCTGAAGTCCTGGAAAAGAAAGCATTGACAAAAGGAAACTCAGCAAAGGAGCAATAGTTTCAAGAAGGTTTTTACTTCCTGCTTGCATTTGGTCAAGCAGCTTTCACAAATTTTTAACTAGGAGAGAATAGAATAGTTCCAGTTGGCAGGGGCATACAACTCTTATCTTGTCCTGTCACCTGATCACAGCTGACCAACAATTAAAGCCCATTATTGAGGGCACTGCCCAAATGCCTCCTTTTAAGGCGCAAGGGGACATGTCAGGCATGGGACATCAAACATCTTTTTAGGGAATCTTTTCCAGTGTGCAACCACCCTCTCAGTAAGGGAATGCTTCTGAATGTCAACAAGCCAGTTCTTCACCCAGCACAGTGTGCACTGGCTCATCTCACAGCTGTACAACTTGTCTGAAAGAATGCTCTAAGGGACAGTATCAAAAGCATTATGAAAATCCAGGGAAACCACATCCACCTCCTCTTTACCCACTAGGCAAGTGACCTAAGTGTAGAAGCATCTCAGATTAGTCAGATAGGGCTTCCCTTTGTGAACCTATGCTCTGCCTGATGCTTGTGTTTCCTTGAAATACCTTTCATTACCACTAGTATCTCCTCCGTTATTTTTCCAGGTACTGAGGTTAGACTCACAGATCTGTATTCTCCTGCATCTTCCCTCACACCTTTCTAAATTGTAATGACTGGTCCAGCAGGGGCCTCCCCAGACACATATGACTTTTGAGTGGGGTGCTGCTGTCACATCCAACAGCTCCTGCAGTACTCCGGGATGCATCCCACCAGGTCTCATCATCTTATGAACAGTCAGGTGGTACAGCTGGCCCCTTAAAATTTCTGTGCACAAATGGAGAGTCGCTGTTCCTGCAGTTGTCCTTCAACTCTGAGGTCTACCGGTATTATTAAGGGCTGAGGCAAAAAAAAAAAAGCACTGAAAACCTCCAGTTTTTCTTCATTCCTATTTGTCAGGGGACCATCTTCAACAAGTATAGGCCCAGTGTTTTTCTTGGGCCTCCTCTTGCTATTAACATGTTTTAAAAGTCCTTTCTTGTTGCTGAGCACAACACTGGCCATTTGCAAATTTTATTGGGCTTTGGCCTTGCATGCCATCTCCTATTTCTGAACACCCGTGATCTTCCTGAAAGTTCTGATCTTACTTCTAGATATCATCCAATCTCTTTTTTCTCCCTGGGTTCCACGAGGAGTTACCTGCTAAGCCAAGCTGGTCGTCTGTCCCTCTTGCTTGACCCATTGAGACACAATGGGATGCCCTGCTCACAAACTTTTCAACAGTGGTTCTTTAAGACTGACCAGCACTCATGGAGGCCTCAAAAGCATATTCCTAGGGCACACTGCAAAGTAGCTACTTGAGTAGCTGAGAATTTGCTCTCTTGAAATACCGTAGAAATGCTGTTGAACTTTTTTCTCATTACACTAAGAATTTTAACCTCAAACATTTCATCATCACTGTGGCCAAGACAACCAGCTACCATCACATGCATGAGTACTTGTCTATTCACAAATAACATGTATAGGAAAGCGTCTTTTCTAGTTGGAGGATTTGCGGCAAGAAATCATCTTCAAGCAGCTCCAGGAATTGCCCAGACTTGCTTGTCACATCAGCAAGGTATTTCCAGTAAATGCCTGTGAAGTTGAAGTCTCCCACAAGGACAAGGGCTAACAATCCAGAGGTTTCTCTTAATTGCCTATAGAATAGCTCATCAGTGCAAGTGTTAAAAGGGTATGTAAGGCAGGCACAGTCTTTTGGTTTATACATTAATCCACATCAATTTCTGTATCAACAATAAATTTTGCTGTAAATCCTAGCAACACAGTAATATTATACACGGAAATCAAAAAGAATGGCTTGTATCTGAGAGTCCACTAGGGAATTTTCTCTGTCTATACTGAGTACCTTGTCTATGACTCATGTAATAACTGTGCACTGGTCTCTCCACAAATAAAAAACCCAAAAGTGTGGCCTGGAGATTACATTCAGAGGGAAGAAAACCACTTCTGCAGTCTGACTTCTTTAGAAACCACTGCTTTTTTCATGTCTCTCATCTTCTTAACAAGTGCAGGTTGAGAAGGAAACTGCCCTTGTTAAAAATGCTACAAACTTCTCACTTTCATGTGTTATGTTCGATGTGAATAAACAGTTAAGTATCATGTCAGATTATACAAAAAGCCAGGTGGCTCTCAGAAGATTACAAATAGGATGTCATATAATGAATCTGAGTAGTAAGAAAAGCCTGAGAGCCTCCTGGTGCCATTTAATCACTCTATGTTTCAGTCTGTCCATGTGACATTTGTGAATCTGATGCTTTCACTCACTAGCTCGCTTTATACTTTTGTTAATTTTATTTTTCTTCTCATAATCCTGCTCACCTTAAATCCATGTGATAAAGCTTCTAAAGCAAAATACTCCCTTTCTGTTCATGTGTGGCCTTAAGAGATTACAGAAACACTCCAGAGACTACATACCAGTCTCCTCTCTTTATCACTTGTATGTATCATGTCTGCAAAAAGTGACTGGAAGTGGCCTTTTTTCTTAAAAGAGCATTGGAGTCTATCAGGGTAGCAATGGACTTAAAAACACTGCTGCCTCTCCAGAATGATTTTCACATGTCCTGCAATTGTTGACTAAGAGGTTTTGCTCTCCTTCCCCCTCTCCAACTCCCATGGGCAGATCTCAGAAAGTTTCTGTCTGTACCAGTAATGACCTACCTGAAGCTGTTTCACTTTCCTATCCATTGCAGTTAGCTGTGATTCCAGATGCTCAAATTTTCTGTAGGTTGCTGAAGATATCTCCTGAAATAAGGAAATCACAGTCATTAGTTCAGTCCCATGAACAACTGTTGATTAAAATCTCAATTTAGCCAAGGCCTATTGTCTTGATTTCAGCATCCTTGCTCAGTTTGAAATGTCTCTTTCTTCTGCTATCTTTATGGTCCTTACCAGCTTCTCCTCAAAAAGCATTTCTAGGTTCTAAGCATAAATGAGTAATCCTAGTTAAATTTAAAGATTAAAATATTTAGAGTTGATCCTAAAGAAAGTTGACCTCTTTGTTTATTCCTGTGCTACAGATTATATCTCTCAATATCAAGCTATTATGGTGTGTTACATGGAACATTTTCCGTCTACATTTTTTCTGACTCCTGTGAAATTAGATAATTTGAATTCTACTACCTCACTATTTTTTAATTTGGCATAAATTTTCTGGCAGCACTGTATTTACATCAGATAAAATGAAAGAGATCCAGCCTTCAACAAGAATTTCATTTTTTTAATGGTAGAATCTTTCTGTGTGATGTAATAGGCTTGCTGGAAATGGGGAGAATGTAAAAGGCGAAGCAACAACAGTATATTCTTCATCATATAAGTGTGGTTTGACAGCTTGGACCACATTTGTAATTTATTATACAAGCCTTTCTTTACACAGTGGGGTGTAATAATTAGATTTCAGTACTGTTTTCTTGGATTGTCTGCCTCAACTTTGATAGAACTATTTTCTGCAATGTCTTTGAAAATGCTTGGCTCCAAAAGTTGTTAGTTAATTATGTTGCAGTTATTTCATAGGAAAAACCCCAATTGAATCCTTTAGAACTTGAAGCAAAATATGCTCCTTAGAGAGGCAGGTACTCCTTAGAAAGGTACTCAAGTGTTTGGACAAAATGCAGATTTGTTTTTAGGAGGCTGCATAGACATGCTTTTTTTTACTCATTCTCTTTTCAAGTTTCCCTGATTCAGATGAAGCCACAGTCCTAAAATATCCACAGAGCAGTAGACTGCATATGGCAAATGGTGGTTTTCCTGAAGTGCAGCAGAGTGTCTCATCGGAATTTCAGTCAGTACCATTCATGGTTATTAAAGCACTTAGGTAAAGGAAAACAGAAATAAAACTACAGATGCCAATAGTTTTTATTTAAATTCAAGGATGACTGAAAGTCCAAGGGCAGTCTGCAATTCAGTGAAAAGATTACTAAATCTGAGATATGAAAAGAGAGACAGGTTACTGGAACAGGAGGTGTTTTTCTTGGAAATGATACAGTGTATGTGTTTGCCTATCTGTCTATTTATAACATGAAACATGACCCAAGCACATTTTTCCTGTGCAGCATTTTATTAAGTGTTGCACAGCTTTTGAATACTTTGGTAATAATGAAATACACTCAAAAGCCACTATTATGAACTGACCGAGTTTTCTCTCAAACATGTCAAATAGTTTAGTAACAATAATGATAGTTAACAAACCGGTTTGTTGTTCCATCAGGTTTGGAACCTGAGTTGAAAAGAAAATGGTGGAGAGTAGTTTTTGTTTCACTGAAAGTGCATTTCTGTAGCTCTCCAAGCTATTTTTTCAGAGTTTGATGCAGAAGCAGTGTCTGTTCTAAACTTTCGCTAAATTTATGTCTTAGTACATTTCTGAAGCATTCACTAGAGAAATGGGAGCTCTTCTGTTCTTGTCTGTGACCATTTAACCACTCAAAGGTTATGGGAAAGAACATTAATATGGGATAAAGAGCAATAGAATTTGCAATGAAATTGAAAGAATTTCCCTAAATGTAGCTGATTAAGTACAGTATCAGGCAGAAAGTTAAGTAAACATACAGTCAGAAAAAAAAAAAGTTCCTCCACTGGGGAAAAGACTCCTTTGGTCCTTCTTATAAAAAGAATTGCTAGATGGCAAGTTTAATTCTCTCAAGAACTTTTTTGCAAACTTTGTTCTCAACATTTGGAGCTTATCCCGTCAAGCAGAAAGTACAACTACATGCAGCATGAGAGAAACATTTCAGTTTCTACGACAAATGCCACTTGAAAATGGGCTTTGCTTTTAATTTAGAACATTGTAAACACACTAGGGGAAACTAGTTTTGATCATTTGCCAAATATTGCACAAGTATTTAGACTAATAAATAGCCTTCTATAACAGGAAGTGTACTGTATATTTTATGTGTTCCCACAATTTTTAAGAGAAAGTCTCATCCCTTCTGTTTCACAGATGTTTATAAAGAAAAATACCCTAAACTAGATAAAATAGCATATATTATTATCCAAAAAGCATTTCAATCATCAGCTAAAGATTTAGGGAACATTAAGAATACATTACAAATAAGAGTACATTTTAACTAGAGGATTTTGCCCATTTATTAATCTTTCAGACTCCAGGTTAAAGTCTTGGCTTACTGAATAAAATAAGATGTATAGTTAAGAAAATAATCATAGTGTCTATCACCTCATTATTTTCATTGTGAAAATTACAAAGTAAGGCATATTCCAGCTGTAAGGAAAACCAACTGGTCTAATTTCCTATGCCATCACTACAACATGTAGAACAGACCTATGACTATACACTGAACACTGTACTCTGTCTCATATTGCTGTTACCAAAGATACGATGTGGATGCAGAGATAAGGGCTTTGTTTTCTGAACTTTGCACTGTAGTCCCCTTTTTGTACCCAAAATGCCTCAAGAAGGAAGTGAGCCCAAACAACCTCTGTGCCTTTCAGGCTTGACAAAAGCTCTCTTACTTACGTTCCCTTACCATTCATCTTGAAGGGCTGATAGCATGGAAGAAGCAAAAATAATTCCAAACATGTGAAGAACAGTTCTGTAACCCTCCAAATTGTGGGAAGGGGCGGGTGGATCTGTTGATGTAGGTGTATGTGGTACATATTAGATCATGGAATGCACGATTACCTTTATTTGGGTTTTCACAGGACAAAGATGTTCTGTGGTTAACAGAGGTAACTTCAGCTAAATTCTGCAGAAATTTGGTGTGGCTTTGGGGAAGTTACAGAACAGTATGCAGACTGCTCAGCAAGTTCTTGGAATGCATTAGTAATAATATTTTGACGCAGACAGCGAAGTATGCAGTAGTGAAAGTGCTTTAAAGTTTCATTCTCACCAAGGAGTTTGAGAATGTTGAGAGTGCAAAGTAAAGTGAGTTATGGACCATGACGTGAGAGTTGATTTATGTTTTACAAAGATGGTGCAATGTAGCATGAAATCAGCAAACCGAAAAAAAAAGTCGAAATCTGGACACCAAGTCAAAGAAGTAGACGTTTTAGTAGAACTGGTAAAGCAATGATACTAAGGACACACAGCAGCGAAATGTAGGAAGGGAGCAATTTGCTTAATGATGGATTTCACTGGCACCAAATACAAGCAGAACATACAGAAGGAGGAAACTAGGTTCATTTATGTAAACACATATGGAGATCTGAGGTAGAAAACGAGTGAGATACATCACCAGGAACAAGAACATCAGCGTGGTAAGGCAGAGAAGATAATTGCTGCTCTGTTACAAGAAAAAGAAGAAGAAATAATGACAGATAATGCACACAAAATTCAAAGGTTTTGTATTCTTGGATTAGTATTCTCTAACAACATTAAGACAAGAATGACATCAAAACAATTATCTGTACAGGACAGCATGACAATACTTCAGTGAACTTGATGCTTTCAAACTGGCAGCCACCAAAGTATTTCACCTGAGGATTAATACAAATTCAAACTGAGGATTGATGAGATTCTTTCTCAAACAATTATCTGAAGTTATCTCAGAGTTTGTAGTAGGTATTCTTGAGAAATGGGGTGAAGCTCTAGGGGGAAAAAAAAAGAAATAGATTGCTTCTTTTAAGAATGGGAGGCAAACTGAAAAATTATGAATCACTCTATTTGTAAACCTGAGCAAGTTAGAGAGGAAAGGGGTGAAAATACACCAGAGTTCATCATGAACACCTTAATCTATCATACTCTACCACAGCCCCTGTTGGGTATGGGGAAGGGAAGATAAATAGATGGCATATATTTTGACAATAGTAAGGGTCTTTCTTCTCACATCACAGATGCATACTAGGCTGGGGATGTGTCCTCAAGACGAAATTCCTAAAATGGGGATGCAAAAGCACTTACATGAAAATACCTCACAGCGGGTCATCGGTTTTTTAATCTAAACAAAACCTGGAGCAAATGGTATTTTTCAGTAGGCTGCACCTGGTTTCCCATGTTAAATGTTTTCAGTAAAACTACAAAACTGTAATAACGTGCTTATTAAATTTGCAGACAATCTGAAGCTGAAAGAGGCTGTCTAAAGCGAAAGAGGTTTAAGACAGAAAACGGTGTGGGCAAAACTGGAAAAAGGATATGCAAGTGAATGGATGATACGCAACAGTAAACACATGGCACTTTATTCGGGCAAGAATGTTCAATTACACAATCGCATGATGAGCAACAACTGCCTCACAACAAGCCTCCATGGGTTTGACCAGTGACTTGGTTTACCAGTTGATCATGCGTTAACAAGATCATGATGTTGGAAGAAAAGCATATTGGGACATACAAACAGAAGGACAGTTTAAAAGATGCAGAAAGAAATTCTGCATTACTATGGCCTTGGGTTTTTTCACTTTTGGACATTACTTTCAAGAAGAATACAAAGCAAAATCCAAACAATAGCAGAGAACCCAGAACAGGGCAGAAAGGAGCTCACCAAATGCAGGACCTACACGAAAAACTGGGAAAGCTAAGGTTAATTAACCTGAAGAAAGAAAAGACTAAGGAGTAATACAGACAAGAATATTCATGTACATAAAATGTTGCTGCAAAGATTAAGATAATTAGTATCTATTCAATGGTGATAAAATGAGAAGCCATGTTGAAGCCCATGTTGAAGTAGGCTTCAACAAAAGCAAGGAAAGTTAGAACTGCACAATAAGAACAACTCACATTAGAATGTGTTGAAAAGTGGTGGACCAGATCATTTACGAAGGCTATGAAGTCTCCCTTGCTGGACATATTTTAAAGGCAGCTTAGATTAGGATCTGTCAGGATTTTCGTTTCTTGGGAAAGTGGATGAACAGGTCTGTTTCTCGAAGTTCCTTCAGATCAACCTTTGTGCAGTTCTGTAATCTGTCTTTGCCCTACTTGCTTATCTCAACAAACTTTCTCTGCCTCAATGCATGTATAAAAACCAGTATTTGCAAAGTACTTGGGAACAGTGCTGATCAGATTGCTGTTTTATGAGTACAATAAAAAAAACAATGTTTAGATAATTTTCAAGGAACTCATGCAGTTATCTATAGCTATATGAACTATATGTGCCCCTCCTTGGGAAAATAGGCTCAGCTCTTTGTGGATTTACCACTGCCAGCAATGTCGTACTCAGAGAATCACTGAACATCTCAAGCTGGAAGAGACACGTAAAGATCCGTTCATCATAGAATTACATAAAAATAAACATGTGACCAAATTATATGTAGTAGTGGAGATGCCATAGAAATCACTGGTATGTAGAAAAAGGAATATTCCCAATCCTCACTAAGAAAGGCAAGATGGTTGTATTCTGACTGTCTTTCATTAAATGTTAGGGTTTTATTCTTATCTCCATCTCCAGTTCATCAAATATTTTGGGGTTTTTTTGTAGCTTACCACTACTGTTAAAAGTAAAAGCTTACAGAGTGAAGTTTAATATCATTGGATGGCTTGGGTTTTTTTATAGCATGTAAAAATACATATACAGCCATTATGATCTGCTCTGGGTCTGACTTCCGCCACTACTGAAAATTTGCTGTTCCCTTATAATACATGAAAATGTCAGACAGTAGTTCCGCTGTCTCTGCTCCCTGAATGCTTTTTGAATTGTGGTTCTATTCTACATGTTTATTATAATCACACTTTTTGAAGTGAATATTTGATTTATAAATTATTTCATTATCTTTTACAGTTGCTATCACACTGTATCTGACTCCTACCTTATTAAACACTATCTCACTTTGCAAATTCCTGTTCGAAATGTCAAATCATTGCTACTATTATTTTATTGCATAGCAATAGGAATTGTTTTGGTGTGAAAACTCAATTTCTTTTAAAAACTTTAGCTCATTGGATGAAAATTTGCCTACATATCTAAGAAGGAACTCGATTTACTTAAAAAACGCAGATACATAGAAATCTGTGATATCTCATATATAATGTGAAAAATCTGTACAGTCCAACACAAATGTTTTTGAAACACTAATTAGGCTGTAGTAGTAAAAATATGTAGGAACTACTTTGGAAAATATAATTCTTAAAACAAGGCATTTGTAATACCTATGACTAGAGATTATTTTTTTTTCGGACCCTTTTCCATACTTTGATTTCAGATAATGAATGGCAGATACCAGAGTTGGAAGTCACATCTAACATCAATGCAAAAGGACACACTCCTCACTATTTTTCCAGGATAATCTAAAAATTGTCAAATTATTGGATTTTTCAGTTCATACTGCAGCAATTCCCTTACTTATTTTCATTGACATGAATCAGATTTTTCCTACTACAATTTAAATACAAGTTTTCTCCTTCTGACTGTACCATGTACCACGGTAAACACCAATCAGCCTAGACTCAGTATCATTCCTTGGTTTTACGAGTCACCCCTTCTCAGTTACCTTACTTCTTAAGGAGCATGGGTTTCTCAGAGTGAGGAACTTAAAATTTCTAAAATTAAGACCTTTTTATGTACTCAGATTAAAGCAGTTAAAATCCACAGTCACTTCCAAGTGCAGGTGATTGGAATTGCATTATGTCCTTCTAGTAACATGGCTAACGAGAAAATACACCTAACTTAGCTTAAAGGCAGAGGAGGCAGAAGAAATACTCATAATTCAGATTAAAATGATACACAAAATTTTTTCCCAGGGTGAAATAAAGTAAAATCCTACCTTTAATGTAGTCATAAGGGATATAGCCATTCAGTTCAGTGGCATAAGGATTTTTACTGTGTTAACACTTGAAACATATTCTATACTTTTAATTCCAGCTGAAAACACCGTGGAGGTTTTCTGCTATTTTTTTTCATAGAGCTGAATGAATAAAAATGTTATCTTTTATGAATTATCCAACAATAATCCAGTTTCAGTTGCCTGATTCCATTTAAAACCCCAAATTCAAAAATAATTTACGGGGTTTTGTAGTAAAAATTTCCAATGTACATAAAAACTGAACATATACTCTTCCTGTTTTGTCAGTTAAAAGACAGCACTTTTTTTTTTTTTTTTCAATAATGTTTTGTTGTTTGTCTGCCAAGTCTTGTAAAAGGAGTTACTTTCTTTGGAAATCTTTGGAAACTCCTATATGTATAGAAGAAAAAAAATTAGTAGCATTATAGCATAACATAAGTAATAGCCAGCAATGTTAGGGCATAACTGGGGAATTGAATCTGAGCATGCTATGAAACCATTTAGGGGAAAAAAGCATTAGCAAATGCATGTCATTTTGCTTGTGTAATTTGTCACTAAGAGGAGAAAACCAAATACGTCAGAGGTGAAAGTTCAGTTTTATGAAAAGTTGTTCCTGTATCTTTAGTACTCATCAGGAGGGAAAACTGCAGGTCTTACAGTCAGTTTTGGAATTTTCCTGGGAGAGGGTGAGAAAGTTCCTCTCCCTTTGTAGAAAGAGTCTTGCAGTGGTATTGGGAGTTGTTGAGATCAGACTGCATTTACTTCTTTCTGTTTGGCCTCATGGAAATCATGTTACTGTGACTCCTGTATACAAGGTATTCTTAGAGAGGCAGACTAAAGCAGAAACACAAGGTCACCTACAAATTACCTGAGAAATTTTACAGGTCCTTTACAACTGACAAGCCCAGTACTCTGGACAATTAATTGATCTTACAGATCAACAGAAACTGAGAGTCTGAGTGAGTTTCCTAATAATTTTCCCTCCATCCTTGATGTCTCTCATATAGGCGGCTGTGCCACCTCGAAGCAAAAGGTATTTTCCCGATTTATGTCTAAGCTCAGGCAACCTTCCTATGTGAGGACATGACCTGAACTGATGTTAATAGATCACACTATGTTATTCATACTATTTTTGAGAAACTTGCATAATTGGAATGAATAACTTCTTACTTTACAACAGTTCATTGCTCCACCAAGGGGAAAAAAGCATAAATGTATACAGTCCGTACTTTGCTTTGGTCCTTAACAGTCAATATATAGAAAACGTAGCTTTAAAAGTGGTTTCAAACATATTTAGCAGATATTTGCATGGATTTAATTACTTATATGATACTGCCTCAATATTACCATATGGCATCACTTTTCTTGACACACTTGTGTTTTAATATGGCTTATTTCTAAATTTTAGGTCCTTCAAGATGGAAATACTGCAACTTAGCCATCTTTTCTCTTACAGGAAGATGAAAAGCCAGAAAAAGGCATATCCTTGGCTTTCCAGTGATGTCACTGAGGAAGTGTAGTACTCTGTAACAAGACATGGAGATGATAACAAGGCTAGCTGGTGTATCTTTCAAGACAATTAATTTCCTCCAAAACCAACCTTAGAAATGACTGGGCCATTCAGGTTTCAACTTAGACAAAACCTGAGGCAGGTATTCACCATGGCAAATCTTAGTCTGAAAGGCTACATTTATGACAATTGTAAACTGTTTTATAATGTGTAAACTGTTTTATAATGTGGACAGGAGGACAAATGTAGGCAGCATTGGTGTATAGCATGAAATAGTTTTCTGCTTTTGCTCTTCAAATATGGAAAAAACAGTGTGTCTGGATGAATAGCTCTGCGCCAAAGTCAGCCTCCAAGTAGTCAAATGTCTCTCATCTACTCCGCATCCCACACACAAGAGTGTGTGGGAATGCTTGTAAATTTAATGAAGTGCTGACTGAAAGAAGTTTATGCCTGGCTTCCAATTAAATACTAATAAGATAAGCTTAGGTAGCATAAACTCCTTGTTATTATGAAGATGGATTGTTAGCCACCGGCAACCTCTGACTTCTCAACTTTATAACACTGCCAGTATTTTTTTCAGTGGGACCCTCCATTGATTCCAGGGGGTTTGGATTGGTGTCTTAGATGTGCAGCTGTTGCCAATACAGGGTAAGTATTACAGGGTAAGTACTCAAATACCACACAAAACGAGTACAAGAAGTGGTTTATAAATTTATTTTGTACAAAAATCTAACCTGGAGAGAGAACAGAAGACAAGAGGATATCTAATCCTTTTTGTTGGAACTCCCAGGTCATATATAGCTGGTTGTTCTCAATCTATTCAGATAAAAATGCACATTCCAACTACCTCCTGGCTCCAAGTCTAGGCTAGGTCTGGGCATTTGCACCTCTGTTAGAAAAGGGACAGAACAGAAAGGGTCTACATTCTACACCTCCACCTGCACCTTTATGAGGCCTGCCTGTATCAGGTATCTTTAATGTAAGCACTCTGCTGTCTGTTACTCTGTACAAACAGTATGTCCATCAGTTATCTTAGATGCAAAAAGTGAACTTTACTGCTATATTTTTCAAAAAGTGAGCTGAAATATTCTCTCTCATGATAGAGAATATTTCAACACCCAATTTTTATGACACCTAGGTGCACTGCTGGGTTCTACCGGCTTTTGGAACTTCCATGAGCAAAGGTGGACATTTTTAGACTAAGAGATAGCCAAAAAAGCAATGTACGCAGCAAACAATCTAAGCTAGCCAGTAGGGAAACTCCGAGGAAAACAACATATTTTAAACATCTTATCCTATCCACAAAGATGATTAGTCCTACTATGAAGAAACAAATTCCTTTGCCACTTACTGGTATTTGAACAAATATATTCAGAAGGCTGCAGCAACTCCTGAAATTTTTTTCTTTCAGAATTGCTGTTTTCAAATTGTTAGCAATTATCTGTTTCTTAATTTTGTTGCTAGTTTTCTATTAGCAAAAAGTATAACAGCTGGCTACATTCTATGGTAGGAATGGGAATGTAGCTCACTTGGTGCCATTGAACATCTTGTAAGTGCATTTTTACTGAAAGACATACTGTATCTGACAAGTCTGACAGATCACATAATACAGCCAGTAAAAAGTTTCAGCCAACACATGTAATTGAAGACTTGGATACAGTAAAAATGACTAAAAAGAGATGCAAAACCTGATCTCAGAGAAATGTCATTTTGTGAACATACCAACAATAATTTGAATAAATCTTTAAATGGTACTTCAATTAACTTTTCCAGTAATGAATAAAAAGCATATTTAACAACTCTTAATTAAAATTTATTTATTTTACAATCGTTAACATCAAAAAAACTCACTCATCTTCACTTCTTGTTCACTATTGTGTCTATTTTGTGTATTTCTGTTTTGGTGTATGTGATAGTTCAAGGTTGGTTTTATGATAAACTCGTACACGCATTTTACATACAACTCCAAAAACATCACTCTGTATTTGAAAGATAAATTTCCTCCAACAGACTTCAGTAATAAACCTTACTCTTTGTATATCCCGGTGTACTTTTTCCTTTTAGCTTGTTACCTAAGCTTTGCTATTTGAACAACGACATTCTTCTTCTCTAGTCCGATTTTTAAAAAATATTTGTGTCATGAAGTTCTAACTGAATTTGCGACATCAGCCACTTCCACGGCAACAGACTGATGCTTTAAACACAGGATTTATGATGAATTCAACACAGCATTGAGTAAAAGGGGAACAAGACCATGAGCAAGAAAGATTTCATTAGACTCAATGGTCTTCTGTTAAAAAAGTGGAGAAAGGAATATAAATGCTGAATATACTTTACTTTTTAGCATTACAGTTCTGTGTGATGGTCCATATACTGTGGTTATTTATTTCAGATGTTCACAATATTTGATGTAACCTCTATGGAACTCAGACACTGCCAGAAGTTTCAGACATATTCATTAGTCTTATTCTTGTGTACTTTACTCAAGACATGGTGACTTTTCACGACTTCTTGTAGTGCTACATATGTTCAGTAGGGGTAGTAGGCTCTCATCACTTCTGAAAAATCATGCTTGGAACATTTCAGGCTTAACTTTGAAATACTGGAACACAGGCAGCTGTTGGGAAATATGGCTGTAGATTAATTTGTCTTAGTAACTTTATGTTAAGAAATACTACACATTTAACATATTTAGTCAAAAACCCACTTATTTTTAAAAATATTTTTAATCCAGCACAATCTAATTTATGCATTAGAAAAAAGAAAAGTCTGCCTTCTGTTAATGACACTCCTTGTACCTGAATTCTGTTATTATGAAGCACCTTGAGTATAACGCAGATATATACACGGATGTAGACTTCTGTTGGGTCAAACTCCTACTCCGTTTTCCAGACTAGAGCTACAAGTTGCCTAAGAAATTTTACTAAAAATCTCATTCCAAGGTCAAAGCAGACTTCAGGAGTTCCATCTTGTTCCCACCTCATCCTACACCGCATACAATTTACACTGACAAGGCTCAGAGTAACACTGAGGACCCAGAAGCTGAGGTGATATCAAAACTACGAAGAGAACTAAAAAAGTTTTATTCTGTGGTGAAACTATGGCATTCCAAGTTTCTGTGCAGTGGCTACTGGAAGGATTTTCTAGTCCTGCTGTGTTCAGGATACATGAATTCAGAGAAGTATGGCATACTCCTTGTGAGCTTCACTGGCAGAACGTGCCCAAATGAGATAGTAGAAAGATGCCAAGGATATTCAATACCTCCATTGCAAAAAATATCAGTCTTAAGACGTAATTAGAGTCTGATTAATGCATAGATTAAGAATAATACTTAGAACTGTCTCAATATACTTGGTTGTATTAAATATATATTCCAGTCTTTACAGTTCTAGCTCTTCTGAATATTTTGGGAACTTCTTTCATTAATTAGTTTTAAAATACTATTTCAGAACATGGAAATGTCCCATTCTTCTTCGTATTTTTACTTCTTTCACCTATCGGTAGACTGCACCTTCCATAGGAAAATGGTATTTCTGAAAGACTAGTATGAAGAGGAAAACCATTTTCCTAACTTTTTTTTTCAGGTACACTGTTGAAACAGTACATACGCTGCAAAGTTTCTGAACACTCTAGGTGATTTCTGAAGCAGAAGGCTGTGGGCAACATCAGTTTAACATACTGGCCTAATTTTGGAAATTTGGCTTACATTTTTTTAAATCTTAGACACAGTACATTGTGTTCTGCTTAGCAGGTAAAACATACCTCACCAGGCATAAGGGAACAGGATTATAATTTCACCTTCCAGACATAAAGTGACATACACCAAAAGACATACTATTTAGAAAGAAAATGTTAACTATGCCTTTGCAAATAGTTTTTTTTTTTGTAGACATAGTCTCTTTAATTGATGTTTAATTTTAAAGAATTGCAGAAGTTGATTCCTAGATGAGATCCTATTTTTCAGCATCAACAAAAACAAATTCCTTAAGGAATGCTAAGAAATCAGAAGTCTGAAAAATGCTGTGCTGAAAGTAGCCGTTCACTGGCATTGGCGAATAACTCTGTATTGAGTCTGTGACCAGGCATTTAAGTGCATGCTAGCCACTTAGTACATATTTTTCTTTTGTCTTCACATACCAATTGCTAGGTTCATTGTTCTTGGTCTTAAGGATCCTGCTTTCTTACATAGACGAGTGACTTACACTGGGGTGATTAAACAAAAGTAAGGCTATGATGAATCCATTTTGACAAAACAGAGTGCTTAGCTTATGTCATTTCCCAATTCTTCTCTTCTTGAATCCACGTGAGATGTGAAGACTGTGATTATTTAACCTTTGCTCTGTCCTGGAAATTCGGGTCATAAGGTCATGCAGATTCTTTGTGACATTAGAAGAATTCTATATAGGACTGAATAGGCTTTCACTGAAAATGCTTATTCAATTTATCAGAGTATCTTAATTGCATCAGTATGTAAAGAATAAAGAATGCAGAAAAATATAGTTAAGGCTAGAATGTAAAAGGTAATCTACTCTAATGAAACTGAATAGAAGACCAAAAAAGATTCCAACATTTTCCCCATGAAAATCAATGTGAAGCATTTCTTAGAAAGAATGCAATATATTCAGTAAAACTCTGCACAACATACTGTTAATCACAGAAGACTAAAAGGGAAAGGTAATGCACATAAATACATTTTGCATCATAACAGCTCACATTTTTTAGTGATCTGTGCATAATGCATCGTATTTTTCAAGCAGTAACTACACAACTATCTTCTTTAAAAATGTTGCAGTTTTTAGCAAAAAAGTGAACAGATTCTTAAAAGTCGTGTATTAATCTACAGTACATTGACTGTAAGCTGAGTTTTGTGTTTAGACAAATGCCCCCCCCCCCCAAAAAAAAAAAGCTAAACAGAAGGGAAATGTAATTATGCTATTCAGAAATGTAACATACATCTTAACTCTTGGCTTGCTCATGGAGAGTAATAAAGAATTGCAACTAACAAAACCAGGCTATGCTGTGTTTTCCATTTTTCTGTTACATTTTTTTACGTTACTTGAGGATAAAAGACCAGCCTTCTCTTAGCTCCTCATAGTGACCTGGCTTTCACGACAAATGTATTGCCTTCAAGCAGAGCAGAGGTTCTCAGTAACGTCTTTTCACTAGAAATCACACTACAAGAGGACAAAAGTATTAAAATATTTTTCATCTCCTGATTGTAATAGTGACAGAAATTTTTAATTTGTTTCATTGAGAGTTCTACTGAAATGTCCTTTATTACCTTAATTAAAAAACTTTTAAACAAAATGTTATTCAGATCAATTCCCCTTTTATTTCACCAAAAGCTTGCATAGTTGGAAACCCCACTCTCTGCATTTAGATACTGTTTTGATGAAGATAGTAATTCTTTGCTCAAAAATGCTTCCTTCTGTGGGCTAATACCTAGTTCTATTTCATCCTTCTTGATATCACAGATTTGACAGGATTATTTTACTGACTCCTTACCAGCAGCCCTGATAGCCTTTCACCACACATAAAAGTACCCTGATAAAATTGGGAAATCAATTTTCTACTAGAATTTCATGTCAAATACCTTAAATCAAATGCTGATTACACTAGTTGTGTTCTCCCTGGTTTCAGTGCAGCTTTCACTGACCCATCCATACTACAGGAGAGCTTGCCCTGCTCGTTCCCAAAGCAAAGATTCTCTCAGGCACAGTTAACATCACCGCTGGCTCTGCAGCTCTTCAGAAGGACACAGATAGGGCAGGAGAGTATTGCTTCAGACAAAGGTTTGCCTGATCATGAAGAAAATAAATTATTTTAACAATCTTAATATAATGGGGTGCATTCAATGGAAGAAAATTATTCAATTATTCAATAGAGTTGGTTTGCAGTTTGCCTGAATGCTTAGTTATTTAGCTTGGTAAATTTCTGATGTGTTGAACTACTCTGAAAACACGAGAAAGCTTTTTAAAAGCTTCGGCAAAAGGAGACATATCAGCATGCACATACTCAGGAGTTGTAACTAGATACTAATACATCAATTTTTAAGAATCTTCACTCTCCATAAATTCTCTGTTTTCAATATCTGTGTTTATATCTAACTTCATAAAAATAAATACCTTTATTTCATACCCTTTTGGGACAAACTGTGTGCCCTGCCTCAAAATAAAACATTCTATACATTTTATTTAATAAATATCTGCTCAATTCCAGTTTTAAGTACCTAAGGGCTTCCCTAGGCTCTGATCTTCCAGTATTACAGAGATGTATCCCTACGGCTGCTAGTGCCCATTTACCATGGAAGAGGCCTTGCTCAGCATGTTTGTGTTCCTGTAATTGTTTTAGCATTATGTCTTGTTTGTGATCTGAAGAGAACGGGCAGACAATTTTGGGAAGTAGGATTTTAAGAAGTCCTTGTAGTTGGCTCACATATGCCATGCACTTTTCCCCTGTATCAATCCAATGCAGTGAAGGAGTACACGCACAAAAAAATAGAGCTGACATTAATTCAAATTCAAAATCTGCTCTGTGCTCCAAGACATGAGTGACACATAGGTACAGTTATCAATAGTATGTTCTGGAGCCAAGTAACAAGTGCCAAGTAAGCAAGCTTGTAAGCATACCCAAGTAGACTAACTTTAGTAAGAGTAATTCCTGAAGAGAAAAAGTAAGCTGTAAAAACATCCTATATCTTGGCATTACAGTCTTAAAGCTGCACTGAGGAGAAAGAAAATAGACAATCTCAGGAAACAGCTGCCTGCAAAACATATTGAATAGGCTCAGTGCCAAAAAAGGAACATGCTGTGTGTGCTGTATGCTTACTAATAATAAGTACATAACAACGAGAGTTAAGTCTTCATCAGTATCAGCGTTAAAATATCAAAAATGTTTTACAAAAAGTTAAAAATCAAGACTGGAAGGGCAAGTGTACTAAGTGCATAACATAATAATCAGAAAAATCCTACTTTAGTAAAAAGCAAATATGTGAAAACTAGAAGAGACAAATGCTTCTGGTGGGTGGTGTGAAATTGAAACAACCTTTACAAACCAGCTTAGAGAATGGGTAGCTGATGGATCTCACTCTCAAATATCACAGTCCCTTTACAGAGGCAATTACTTTTCAATTTGCAAGAAAGACAAAGGACTTAGTTTGAAAAGCCAAAATGGGTGCTACATTTTTCCTCTAAAATATGTTCCCTTTTCACTTTATCCATTGAGACTGATATGCTGATCCAGAGAAAACGACACTATTTGTTACACTTCACCTATATGCATCAATGTAAGAAAATTAAAGCAACTTAGAACTAGGTGAGATTCCTTGTCCATATTTCCGCTTCATTATACATACTGTCTGAATCCCCTCATTGTTCACTGTAAAACGGCGTATTATATAAATACACATACAATTATTTTTCTGTCTCATTTCAAATGATTTATTAGCATTTTTAATAGCACTAGATCCCTAACTGAACATCCACAAGTAGTTTCACACTCTTTGATTTTAGGTACTTAATTTAGATCTGAAGCTTAGAGACCACATGCTTCTGTTATACCTAATTAACAGTGAGATTGTTCCTCTAGAAAATGAACTATGGCAGGTGCCCTGCACCAAAGCATGCAGAATAGTATTATGAAGAAACTTCTCTCCATAAACCACATAAACAGTCTCCCAATTCCTGCACCTCTGCACTGTGCTGTATAAGTTGCAACAGCACTGTTCTAATCCCAAGCCCCAACCCCCCCATCAGACTGTATTATCAAACATAAGCCAAGCTACAAAAGGGGCTGCACATTTCACCTTCCATTTTCAGTTCTGTACACTGAGAGAACCTGCAACCTGATGTAAATGGGCTTTCCAAGGCAACTCCAAATGTAACATTAATTAGGGTGAAGGACCTTCGAGTTTTTCCCCGTGGATTAGATTACGACTGAGAGACCATATTAAAAGTTACAGCTGAGTGCAGAGAATTTGGTGAGCTAGTCTCCATCTACACTGGTTCTATTTTCATGCATGCTCACACTGCTTCTGTGGACATAAGGGAGACACAGTCAAGATTCATTATAATCACTTTATTTTACCCATTACCAAGCATCAATATTTGGATTTCTGTGTGTAGCAGCAATCAGGCTACCAAGCAGTGTGATATGTTATTTAGGTAGTTACTTACAGTTGTCTTCCAGTTGCTCATTTTTTTAAAAATCAGGATATATCTTTAAATAATAATCTCTATGTCAACATACTTTACCTTTCCATGTACTACCTTGACCCCAAAGCTGTGTTTTAGAAGTAAACTACGGTGAAAAAAACAGGGAACAAGAGAACATGGAAAACTTTGCTTTCATCTGAGTCCTGAATTATGCTTGCGTATCAGGGAATGAGAGGAATTGAATATACAGTATTACAAAATGCAGAGTAGTATTAAATGACCACAACAAAACACACATATATGCATATCATATCATGCAGTTTTACACATTGATAGAGGAAAAATAAACAGAAACTAAATTTTCTTTTCACTTCTTACACAAAGAAAATAAAATCAGACAGTAGCACGTAAAAGAAAATTGCATTTCCGAAATTCTTCATTTTAAAAATACCTGTGTTTCTACAACAGAGATGAATCTGTTGGCTCAATTGCACTTACTGACCTCTACTCAGAAAAGTGTTTGCTAGACCTTCAGTGTGGGAACCACTGCATATGACTAAACGTCTGCCTTCAGCTTCAAGGCAACATTACGATGCTGCAGTGAATCTAGTCCTGTTTTTAATGCCTTTTTATCTTCTCCTGTGTCTTTTAGCATAGTGCTGTCTGTTTCTATTGATGTAATTGGATACGATGTTTCAAAACTCCTTCTCGTAAACTAAAATGTTCTTCAATTGCAAACAGAATTTCTGTATTTCTTTCTACTGGAAGTCTTCAGCATACTGTGGGCCCTACTGGAAAGGGCTGTGAATCACAAGCTATTGCCCTGTTTAAAAAGTAAAACATAATAAATGGAAGGCGATAGTCTGCCTATTCCTCCCCCTCACCACACACACATTTGCCCTTCATGGTGCTCCACAAGAACAAACAGGACATTATTTTTAGACTTTCGTTTCTCCAGAAGGAAGGCATGGAGGAGCTGCTGAGCAACCGCATGAAGGAATGCAGTAGCATTCTGGAACAGCAACCAAAATGGCTCCATCTGAGCCTCTACTCAGGAGCAGTACAGCTTTATTCCCCTGATTAACTAACACTGAATTATGAAAATGACAGGGGGTGGCTCAAAGGCATGTTTTCAGTTCTCAAGGCCTAATTTGAAGGAAATAAACTCGAAGAAGACAAACTTCACAGCTTTTAAGAGCCTCATTACTGACCTGCATTAACTAAGGTTGTAACAACCTTTCCCAGGTCCTGTGTAAGGAATCAAGTCAACTTCTTTTGTATCTAATGCATATTCTAGCTCAACTAAATTGTTACGGTATTGACACACGGATTGCTGAAATTTCAACCGTTTTGAAACAGGTCATAGCAGTCTTGAATCATGTGAATTTACAACAAAACACAGCAATTACCTCCCACCTCCATTGTTACTGCTTTTATTGTTTGACTTGTTTCATGCTGGTATGTCTGTTGGTGTGCATGGAGGGCAAGGAGACACCATGGAGGTGTTGCTAAGAGACCTAAACCCACCTCTAAACAACACGGCGTACTAATTTGATCTTTAGTTTCGCAACACAATGATAATTCTGAGTGCCCCAAAATAGTAGGATGGCCAATCCAAGCAGTCTTTTATTGCAGCATACAGAAGCATGTGCTGCCTGGATTGTCTTATTGACCATAGTTCCTTTCTTTGTTCAGTGCTGATGCCACGACCAGGCCTGGCCATAGCTGTGATGTGGGGGAAGAAGCAAGTGCTGCAGAGTTCATGAGTGGTCATTCTTGTGCCACCACACACAGCACAACAGAGCCTGAGTACGTTGCCTTTAAGGTGGGATACTCTGAAGTTCACTGCAAATAAACGTGCTGCGCAACTTCCACCAGTACCATGAAGCCCTGATCAAACTAAACATCTGTCTTTACCAATGTGAGATTTGTCCACACAACCCACGTATTCCAAGCTGTGTGTGAGAATCAAAGAATGATAGAATGTCAATAGGTTGGAATGGACTTTCAAAGACCATCCTGTCCCAATCCCCTTCTCATGCTATAGGCAGAGACATCTCCCACTAGACCAGGTTGCTCAAGGCCTTATTCAACTTCAACACTGTGAGGGCTGGAGCACCCACAGCTTCTCTGCGCAGCCTATTCCAGCATCTCATCCACTGTCACAGTAAACAATTTCTTCCCAATATCTCACCTAAATTTCCCATCTTAATTTGTACCCATTACTGCTTGTCCTATCACTACAGTTCCTTACGAACTTCCCTTCAGATACTGGAAAGTTTCTATGAGGTCTCCACACAACCTTCTCTTCAGGCTGAACAGCCTCAACTTCGTCATCCTGACTCTGTAGGGGAGGTTCTCCAACCCCCTTATCAACTCATGGCCAAAATTCTTTTGGACCTCCTTTATCAGTTTCATATCTTTTTTCTGTTGGGGGACCCCAGAGCTGGATGCAGCGTTCCAGGTGGGGTCTTGCCAGAGCGGAGCAGAGGGGCAGAATTCCCTCCGTCGCCCTGCTCGCCTCGCTGTTTTTCACGCGGCTCAGAATGCGGCTGGTTTTCTGTCAAGCCTCAGATCTCCTCTGGCGAGCCTTTTCCTGCCACCAGCGTCAGCCGCGATGGGAGCCGNGGCGCTGGGCGGGCTCGGCCTCCTGCGCGCCCGGCTCAGGCTCGCAGCCGCAGCCGCTGCGACCTCCGCCGCCCTCGGCCGAACCGGCCACCGCGCGCCCCCGCTGTGGGGAGGCGCCGCCGCCGCCGCTCTCCCCTCGGCCGGGAGGAGCTACGGCTCCCAGGCGAAGGAAGAGGAGGAGCTGCGCGTCCGGTACCTGGATGATGAGCACAAAGGTAACGAGGGGAAGGAGGCTCTGCACCCGCTGTCCCGGCCTGGCCGGGGTGACCCCTGCGGGGCAGGGAGAGGGCGGCCCTGGGGGAGCTGCCCGGCGGCGAGGGGCGGGAAGAGAGCGGCGGCTCCTCCTTCTCCTTGTCGCCGCGGCCGGGGTTGCGTCGCAGGGTGCTGGGAGCTGCCGGCATGGCAGTGGCAGAACTGGGCCAGCTTGGTCGCTCTTGACTTGTCACAGGCTCATAGAACGGTTTGGGTTGGAAAGGACCTTGAAGACTGTCTGATTCCAACTCCTCTTCCGTGGGCAGGGGCACCTCGTACTAGACCATGTTTGCTTAGAGCCCCATCCAGCCTGTCTTTGAACACCTCCAGGAATGGGGCATCTTTAGCTTCTCTGGGCAATCTATTCCAGTGCCTCAGCACCCTCACAGTAAAGCTTTTCCTCCTGTTATCTAATCTAGACCTACTCTCTTTCAATTTGAACCTATTCCACCGTGTCCTGTCACCACATGCTCTTGTAAATAGTCTTGCTGCATCTTTCCTGTAGGATCCCTTCACGTACTGGAAGGCTGCAATTAGGTCACCCCAAAGCCTTGCCTTTTCTATGCTGAACAGTTGAAATTCTCTCAGTGTTTCTTTATAGGAGAGGTGCGCCATACTTCTAATCATCCTAGTGGCCTCCTCTGGGCTCGCTCCGGCAGGTCCATGTCCTTCCTGTGCTGGGACCCCAGAGCTGGATGCAGAGTTCCAGGTGGGGTCTCACCAGAGCAAAGCAGAGGGGCAGAATCCCCTCCCTTGTCCTGCTCGCCACGCTGCTTTGGATACAGCCCAGGATGTACGTTTGGCTTTGTGGGCTGGGAGTGCCCATTGCTGGGTCACGTCCAGCCTCTCCTCCACCAGCACCCCCAAATCCTTCTCCCCAGGGCTGCTCTCCCATCTGTTCATCCCCCAGCCTGTGTTGGTACCAGGGTTACCCAACCCAGTTGCAGCACTTTGCACTTGATCTTGTTAAACTTCATGAGGTACACATAGGCCCACTTCATGAGCTTGTCTAGGTTGCTGTGGATGGCATCCTGTCCTTGAGGTGTGTCAACAGTGTCACTCCTCTTTTCCAGAGCACTGCAGCATAGGTACTGTGTTTGTGAGGTACATCTCTCTGCACTGGCATCTGTTGGCCACTCTAATTGTGAGAAAACGAAGTTTAGCAGCAAAGCGCTAGAGTCATGCTGCTTCCAACATCAGTTTTGTGCTTGTGTGCAGAGGGCAGAGAAGGACGCAGAACTTATATTGACATTTTCTGTGCTGGAAGGTATGGCTTCAGTATTCTCTCGTCTTGTGCCACTTTCCTAATAACCATCTCATCCTCTGTGGTGGTTGGTAAATCCTGTTTTAGTATTTTTTAATTGTCAACTACTACTCACCTTGTTTGACACAGCTATACCAAGAGTCTTATTTTAACTCACCTGGTTAAAAAGAAAGAACATCTGTGGTCCTTAGTGACCTGCAGCCAATGCATCACAGCACAGACACTTTGTGCTTTCTCTTCTGATGTGGTGCTCACCAGATTTTGGAGGTATTCCACTTCCTTTGGTGTTTGTCACTTTCTTCCCCTGTGGATGCAGCAGGGCTAGGAATGGCGGAGAAGAAGTAAGTGCAAGCTCTTTTCCTGAGGATTTATTTTATAGCCATGATGTTCAACCTGCTTTTCTGGGGAGGGCCATAGTATAGAGTTTTGGTAATCTGCAGCACATGAATCTCTTTATATGGAGAATATATCTTGGAACCACCATATGTTGATATGCACAGTTTAGTTTACGTCTTTGGGCAACTCAGCTGTTTCAAACCTGCTGCTGATTCAGGCAAATGCCCATGAGTTGAGTATGTCTGTACATAGGTTTGTATATATGTACAGAGAGGTAACTTTAAAAATTTGAATCTTAGTATGAGGCTTAGAAGATTATTCCTTTTTTCTCAGGGAAAACTGATGCTGTGCTTTCATATGAAGGCAGGTTTTTGTCGTTATTTAGGGTTGATAGTAAAGATAATGTAATTTCATCCTGAAATCATACTCTGTCTTAGTTGCAGTTCTGTTCCCAACTCTTTCCACTTCCTTTGAAATGTACTTCTTTAGTCCTGTTTTTCCAGCCAGCTATGGAACTTCAAATTAGTTTTAAACTTCCATTCAGATTTTTGGAGGATTATTTTAAGTCAAGGAAGAGACAAGACAGGAGCAATGAAGAGTTAGTAAAATGTTAGAAGAGTGCTTTTCCTTGTTTATTTTGTGCTTTACCAAGAAGTGGTAGAAAATATCATGGTCTTATATAGTGCTCAACTTGTATTTCTGCTATTACACAACAAACATAGAATTAGGCGGTGTGCTCCAGCTGTTGAATCAGATAGGAATCATTGTTTTTGTATTGTTATAAAGGTGTTTTGTACTGAATATGTAGCCTAATGCCCCCAAATATGGAGATAATGTTTGTAATGTTAAAGCAACTGTCACTATCATAAGGAAGGATTCAATCAGTGTATTTTTAATTAATATGTTCTCTTCAGCAGAAGGAATTTTCTTTGGTATTGACTTTGAGAAGGACACAGAAGCAAACACTGTTTGTTACAAAAATATGGGAACGAGGATCTAGAAGTGGGCCAGAAGAAGACATAAACTTCATATGCCTTCTTCAGCAGCACGAAGAGAACATTTCCACGAAAGAAAACGCCTATCTTCTTCCTCCCCATAGTGCTACCACACACTCTTCTCCTCACCTTGTATGCCAAGTTCATTTATATTTACCTGCTTATAGCATGTAATATCCCTGCTGAATGAGGACACCAGCTCTATAAACTCCCCTGTGGTCTTTCTTGCTCTTTTCTACCCTGCCATTCCTTGATCTACCATTTCAGGTTCTGGACTTTCCCGCATGGTACTCTGGTGCCCTTGTGACCTCATCACACTCTCCTGTTACATTCTTCTTTACTCCATGCCGGGTCAGACCCTGTTCTCTGACTACCTTTTACGGCACACACATGCTTGTTGATGCTGTGGTTGTGCTCCTGCATGTGCCTAATGTTTCCGTGTTGCTCAGAGAAGGATGTATTGTGAGTATTGGGGAAGAAGGAAAGCTGGCTGCACCTGCCTCACGTACAGGCACATGTCTTGTAGCACTAGACAAATCTTTGCCTGTAGGCAAAGTAGCAAGCTCTTCTGCTTCATATCACTTCCATGTGATCTGCATACCCCAGGACTTGGGAAGTTGTTAAACATAAACTAAAATGGGACTGTATTTGCAAAGGCTAGTTATTGAAATTTTAACTCAGGTCTTTCCAGCTTCCACATTTGACCTGAGCTAGAATACAAAACATGTGAGATTTTTGAAGCATGTGATTGAAAAATACCTGTATATACTGCACATGCTGCAACTTGTGAAGCTGTTAGTGTCAGTTTTCTGTGAGTAAAGATGACTGTGTTTTAGTATTTTTTAATTTAGTATATATTTTTTCGTTTATTTGAGATTCTATTTGATGATCACTAGGGCTGAAATGTATTACATCTGTTGACATTTCAGAACTCTTAACCAAGTTGCATTGGTGATCCCACGACAAATTTAAATGAACTTAGTGCTTTTGATTTTTAAGTTATAGGTGTGACTGGGAGAAAAATCTTTTAAGTCTTGACTCCAGTGTTGCAATGTCACTTCCTGGAATGTGATATAAATATTTATAAAATTCAGATTTTACACTAGAATGGCTTCTCATGATCAAATTTCCCAGTGGTTTTTAGTTCAGATTAGAGTAAGACAGCTTTTGGTCTTCATTAGTTACAATTTTATTGTACTTGGAATGGGCAAAATCAAATACGGTCTTGGCTGAAGTTGTTTGCTCAGAGGTTGGAAACTGATGGCTAGCTGATAAATTGGAAAAACTTCCACTTCTTTTGCCTTTTGCTGTGTTTAAAGCAGGGCTGACCAGGTGAGATATACTAATTTAAGAAGTGAAAAAAAGAGTTAAAGCAGAATTTGGAGATGAAACAGGCACAGATAGAGGATTTTGAAGAGTGTTTTGGAGCTTTTAAAAAGTACTGGTTAGTACACATCTGTGTGATTTTTCACTTAAAGACTTTTTGATAAGATGGTTAATGAAAGCCACCAGAATTGTGGATGGTATATTCACCATATGTTCTTGTTTTTCTTAAGAAACTACTTTAGAATAATAAACATCTAAGTCCACTTGTCTGCCTTGGTTTATCTGAGTAGTTAAGTGAAACAAGCTTAAAAATAACTTACTTTGATTCCCTTTCCATTTTTCAGTGCATAATTCAGACTTGTAAAATGTTTTTTTAATTATGAAAAATTACATTTATGTGAGTGTGCATTTAATGCAAATAAATAATAATAAGATAAATACAAATAAATTTTAAAAAATTCTGCAAGTACTTTGTGTGCAGATGTAGTGACTCTTCCGAACTCTGACAAAATTACTGATGTGGGTTTAAAGACAAGATTTATTTTTAAGTAACCATTTAAATGTGTTTCTGCCAAACACTGAGGATGAATATTTTGATCCCTAAAAAGTACAAGACAAAAGAGATAAAAACCATTATTGGAAGTAATATTTCCTGTCTGCTGATACAAATGGTGGTTAAATAAGTATCTAATCTCTTCGCTTTATTCAAGTATTAAATTTAGTGGATGCTATGAAATCAGGATGTTTCTGGGAATTTACAGATATTTTGAAGCTGTCTTCCAGATACGTGTGTGTCTTTATTTCACTAAAAGACATTTTTTGCTTTTATTATGCATTACTTTCTTTTTTTTTTTCCTCCCAAACATTGAGAATTATACCACAGGCAGCTTTCTCTTTTGACATAGGCAACTTGTAAGTAGAGAACATATTGTACATTTGCATGTGCTTTGGCTCTAATGGTGGGCTAGGAAAGTAGTATACAGGAATATTGCTGCTTACATTAGACAGCACTGGGAACCATCGTCTTTTGGAGAGCCTAGCCAGTTAAGATGACGTTAGTTTTTGATATGCAGATTTAATTTTTAATAGATTCACATTATGTGATGAAGTGTGTCCCAGAAATGTGGGGATGACTCCCAGGAAAAGCTATGAGATTAATACTGAGTTTAGCATTGTGTGAATGCTTATTCCTTCTTTGTATATCTCTCACGTTTTTGATACCATACAGCTACACCAACAAAGCTACTACTACTACAGCTACCACTACTACTACTGCTACTGCTGATTTCTACTTCTATTTATTAATGACTACTTTTTAATATTTTTTCTTTTACTAGTAGATTTCTCAAACAGTTTTATTTTAAAGGATTTTATAAAGCACGTATATGTATGTGTACTTTAGGAAGAATGAGCCATGGTTAAATGCTTCAAATGACAGCGTAATAGATATTGTTGAAAAGTCACAGCAGTCAGGTCAAGTCCTAGGTGGCGGGGAAACATTTTACCCATCTTTAAAAGGGGTAGAAAGCTAGAGCCTGGGAGCTGCTGACCCATCAGCCTTACCTCTGCCTGGAAGACCATGAAGCAGATCATCTTGGAAGCTGTGCTAAGGCACATGGAGGACAGGAAGGTGATTCAAGACAGCCGGCATGGCTTCACCAAGGGCAAATCCTGCCTGACCAAGCCAGTGGCCTTCTATGATGGAGTGACTCCATCAGTGGTCAGGGGAATGGCTACAGATGTCATTTATCTGGATTTCTGGAAAGCCTTTTACAGAGTTCCCCCAACATCTTTCTTTCTAAACTGGAGAGAGATGGATTTAATAGGTGGACTGTTGGGTGGATGAGAAGTTATTTGGGTGGTGGCATCCAGAGTGCAGTGGTCAATGGCTCCGGTCCTGATGGATGCCAGTGACAAGTGGTGTGCCTCAGGGGTCTATACTGGCACCAGTGTGATTTAGTATCTTCATTGATGACATAGATGAAGAGATTGAGTTCACCTTCAGCAAATTTTCAGATGACACCAAGCGGAGTGGTGCAGTTGACACACCTGAAGGATGGGATGCCGTCCAGGGGGACCAAGGTGCTGCACAGCAACCTCCAGTATCAACACAGGCTGGGGAATGAACAGATGGGAGAGCAGCCCTGGGGAGAAGGATTTGGGGGGGCTGGTGGGGGAGAGGCTGGACGTGCCCCAGCAATGGGCACTCCCAGCCCCAAAAGCCAAACGTGTCCTGGGCTGCATCCAAAGCAGCGTGGGCAGCAGGACAAGGGAGGGGATTCTGCCCCTCTGCTCTGCTCTGGTGAGACCCCACCTGGAACTCTGCATCCAGCTCTGGGGTCCCAGCACAGGAAGGACATGGACCTGTTGGAGTGGGTCCAGAGGGGCCATGAATGTGATTAGAGGGATGGAGCACCTCTCCTGTGAGAAAAGGCTGAGGGAACTGGGATTGTTCAGCCTGAAGATTAGGCTTTGGGGTTGCTTTACTATGTCGTTCCAGTATGTGAAGGGAACCTACAAGAAATCTGGAGAGGGACTTTTTACAATGCCATATAGTGACAGGACAAGGGCTTTAAACTGAAGGAGAGTGGGTTTAGATTAGGTATTGAGATGAAATTCTTTACTTTTAGGGACTGAAACTGGTTGCCCAGAGAAGCTGTAGATACCCCATCCCTGGACATGTTCAAGGCTAGGTTGGATGGTGCTCTGGACAACCTGGTGTAGTGCGAGGTATCCCTACAGGGGGCTTGGAACTAGATGATCTTCAAGGTTTCTTCCATCCTCAGGATGCTCAGGTCTGGTAGTAATGGCATAGCAGAACAAAACTGATTGAAATGTGACTGTAAGGCATGTCTTTTGCGTATGTCACTGCAATGTGTTGGGGTCCCTTGCAAACCTTTTATACTTTCCTCTTGCAATTCTTACTTAATATTTTTTTCTTACTTAAATGAGAACAACTGGGTGGGTGCCATCTTTATCTTTGACTTCTGTAGAAGGAAGCAGAAGTGGTGGTTTTATAATTTGATGCAACACTGCTGAGATAAATTGATTTGTATGATTTGTCTTGAAGGATCATTCCTTTGTGGCAAAAAATATTTAAAGGGCTTTAGTGTTCACTGGAACTTCCTTCTGAACACACTATTGGTGGTGGTGGAGTAGCAGTCTTTGGGCTCCAGTGGGGAGAAGAAAAATTCGAGTGTCATCAAGTGTCATTGCCATTAAGTATAACATGCTTCTGAAAAGGACTGTATTTCCTGACTGAAGTAGGATTTGGGATCATAGCATCTCTAGTTTATTCAAGCATGAGATTTGTAGTGCCTGAAAATCTAAATGAAGTCAGGTTGAAGGGTCTTTTTGTTGCTCTAATGTGGGGTGTTGCTTTTGCCTCATCTACTTGTGTTGAACATATGGAGTATTTGAATATGGAGCGATCCTCCTCCAGGAGAAGAAGTTGTAGCAGCTGAAGGAAAGTACTACACCACCTCTCCTTTTTGCTTAACAGCACATAAGCAGAGTCCTGTGTAAGTGCTGAATAATGACCTTTGCAGGTGGTCCTATGTGAATACCTCCAGCCATAGGGATAAATATGTGAGAATTCAGGCTTGAAGAACGAGGGAGTGAAGGTCATTTGGGTTGACCTGGCTCCTCTCCACCTTTAGGAGGTGTCGATACTTAGCGATTGACTGTACCTTAGGAGAAAGAAAGGCAAGTATGCTTTATTACTTGCATTTGACACCATTTTTGTTTGAATCTTGAGAGTGGTAGCTGGCAAATGGAAGACTTTTTCTTCAGATTGGTAAGTGCAGAAGGAGCAGGAGCTCTTGTTAATCTTGTCTTGTGTGCGTGTGTGTGCACATACATGCAGGAGGAAGCAGAGGAAAGGAGCTCAAACACTAATGAGTCAGTCCTTAGAGAGGACAGGTTCTCCAGAAATAGAAGCAGTATGCACTGTGATGACAGGGAAGGCTGCGAGAGCAAGATTATGTATAGATTGTACATTCAAAGCTGAGTGGTGATGTAGTAATAACCTGGGCAAATACTGAGTTTCTGGAATTTGTTTTTGCATCTTGTAGGTTGATGGCAATACTGTTTTTGTTTCAGATAGAGCTCTCTTTCTGCCTTTCGTTCCTGGTCAGTGCCCTAGTCCTTCTTCTCTGCTTATCCTTGCATTCTCTGCATAAAAGGTCTTGATTGATAAAATGTTACCAGGGCAGGATCAGGTCTGTGTGTTGGTGTTTTGAACTCGGACAGTTGTGTTGGGTTCAGGCAGTAATTACCTAAAAGATTGCTATAGCCATGGTAAACTTAGGCATTAGCAAACAAACTTTTTGGAATTTTCCTGTTTGATAATCATGCCTGTTAAGGTGAGAGGGACAAAATAAAGACAATTTTTGTTTCTGCTGCAACATTCAAACCAATGCACAGGTAATCAGTCAGTGAGACAATTGATCTGTAACTGGACTAAGGGAGCTGTGAATGGCTCTTTGGAGCCATGTACCAAGCATTAAGCTTGATTTTTATGTTTCAGGGGAGAATTTTTGTGTGATTTTGTTCCTTTTTAAACAAAAGTATGTGCTTCCCACTGGTGGCATTCTTTCTATGTTTATGACTTCCTTTTACCTGTATAGAGTTGCTAGTCTTTGCTATGATAGCATTTCAGGCTTTAAGAAAGTCTCTGGAGACGGGCTCTCTAAATATGGAAACATGCTTTTACAATTAAGCATTTTTCTTGATTGCGTGTTAGCACTTCATGTACAAACATGAAACGTGAAATTCTACTTTCAACCTTTGTGAGGACTATTTTCACATGAAGGTATTAGGGCCATATTTTTGTTCTTGAAGTAAATGTGATTTCTGTTGAGTATTGAAAAGTATAAATCCGTTTATTTTCTTTCAGAAACTTAGTAGTGATTACAGTAGCATTTTTTTGTAGTCCTCAATGCTTTTTGTATATTTTCAAAATAATAATAACTTACATAGATGAGACATATTTTATTACATTCTAACAATGATATGATTTTTTTTCCCCTCCAGGAATTGTGGTACTTGGATTAAACAGATCTCATGCCAAGAATGCACTTAGCAAAAATCTTGTAAAAATGGTAAGTGAAAAGAATAGTTTCTAGTATAAAGGTGAAGTACTGGAATGAAGCACTTTAAAAAGTGTTTGGTTATTCCCCTTCCTCCTTTTCTCTGTAGATGTCAAAAGCTGTGGATGCTTTGAAATCTGATAAGAAAGTACGAACTGTTATATTCCGGAGTGAAGTCCCGGGGATATTCTGTGCTGGTATGCAAACTTAATTTTCCTGAGAAGCTGAAAATCTTTATTCTCTTATTACACTACAAAAAAAAAAAAAAAAAAAAAAAGGCCCAGATTCCAAGGAAACATGTCTTTTTTATATATTGATCTCAGTAGCAAGCGAAACATTTTTGTATGATTTTTCTCAGTTGCTAACATGAATCAAATACTGGGTTTGTTCTTTCTGTGTCATAAAGTATTTCAGAATATGTAATAGTTTAACCGTGATGGTGAAAAATTGCTTGATTGATCTAAAAGCTCTTGCAGGTAGGTCAGAATAAGGTGCAAATAATTTTAGAGGCCGTATAAACAGACTTTGTAGAAAGCTGTATCAAACCTGTACTTAAACCCATTAACTTGAACTTTTAATTAAAGAAACATATGTAAATGTAAAATTTCATGATGAATATGCATGTTATTGCAGGCTGAATGTATTGTCAAAAACAAATCAAAACAAAAAGCACACACCCCAGCCTACATATCCAACAGTTACAAGCATCTTGCCAAAGTGCTCAGAAAAGCAAAAGCTCTCAAATACCAGATGATGGGAAACAAAATTTGCTGACATGTCAAGATCAATTCATACAGCAGTATGTTTTATGCATACCAAGTGAATAGTCTTCTTATTTAAAAATGTTTCAACCAATTCTTACTTTATTCAAATTTAATTTAAATACATTTGAAACTGAATGAAACTGAAGTAGAACAGTTTGTTCTTTCTAATATGTTATTAGAACTGTCAAGAAATAGATCAGTTCTGAAATTTTACTTTTCTGATCTTTTATCTAGTTATGCTTGATAGCCCCAAATAACATTTTCATTTTAGATGCAAAATAGTTTTTCCAATTTTTTAAGTATGTAATGTACCTAAGCACTTCTAGTTGAGTTTAGAATTCTTTTTGTTGCTTTTAGTAAATCTGTTCTCATGCAGATACAGTTTGTCACTTACAAGACTTGTGAAAATACTTGTCTTGGAAAAAAGGGAATAATCAATTTAGTACTTAGTAATACATAAAAATAGGTTAAATATATATATATTAATCAGCATGTTTAATTTAAAGGTTGTATGTTGTTTTGAATTAAGAAGTTTTAAGTTGTAGTCATCTCAGTAAAAAAGTTTTAAAAACTGTAGTTTTTAAACTTATGAAGAATGAAGCATCAGAGCGACACATGCAAATGGTGTTTTAAGTTGAATGTTATGTACTTGAAATAAAAAGGTGGCTGTTGGGTTTTTTTAACAATGTTTTTTATTTGATGTTTATTTGACTTGAATTTTGTAGTAGTGGTATATTGGAAATAGGAGAGGAGAAATACTGGTTGTGTGGGAGACTATCTCAGGTATGCTACTATTATTCTACTTATGAGCTCCAGGTATGTCTCCAGTATTGTTTGTTAGCTGTCTCTTCAGAGCTGTTTTGGTATTACGATTTAGCGTAGTCATTGCTGCTTGTTTGTCTGGCTTTAAAAAAACAAGCAATTCAGAGTATGTATTAACGCATAACAATAGAGAAGATACAAGGGCATTAGGAAGGAAAATTAATCCTGAAAAGAAGATTGTGAAAGATGATGGCTGGGTACCTATATCTGGATCTTAACCCAGAGAGTAGAGATAGGGTGTGATCTAGGTGCCTGTAATTTAAAAAAAATGATGGGTAAAATGAGGTTCCTAAGACAAGATATTCCTGTAGCTGAGTGAGTGAAATAAAGGATGTTCCAACGGTGGTAACTGTTGGAAGTTCAGAGTGAACCAGAATGCTTGAGGCAGAGTTTGTTAATGAAAATAGGCAAAAAATGCACAGTGGATGGATGGATTGCTTCAGTAGGTGACTTTAATGGGTGTCTCTGAGGAGGATGATAATAGAGGAAGCATAGTGAGATGTGGAAAAGACAGGTTAACAGCTTAGGAAAGTAAGATGACGAGAGGAACGTACTAGATGTAAGACGGCATTTTCTGGAGGGGACTCAAGAAATTCAGTAGAACAGAAGAAAGTGTTTTCAAACTGAAATGTTAAAGGAGAGTGTTTTGCTTCAAGAACATTTAATTTCCTTAAAAAATGCAAGGATCATCTTGTGAAATGTCACATTTTCTAATAGTGCTATTTAGTTAGGCTAAACCTGGAATGTTTTTATTTTTTTGTGTTTCCTCAATTATGTTTTCTTGCTAACATATAAGGGAATGTATGTTTTTAAAAATACACTTTTATGATTATTTTTTGGACCACCATCTGATGTTTTACAGAGTGCATATTGGGAAACTTTGTCCTAGAATGTAGTTCCCTTTTTTGTGTGGAATGAAGTCCAAGATCATTAAATCCTTCCATTCCTTAGCTATCAGCAAGTATCTGTGAAAGCCACAAGCCGAGTGTCTTGTTTCCTTCTAAGGCCTAGTCCACAAAACGTGACATCCAACCATTTTTCACAAAGTAACAGCATGGATGATTAAAAGATTTAAACTCTGTTGATGACTGATGTAGATTTGGGTATGATTGCAAATTATGGAATTTTCACATGGTGAAATGGGAGTGGGACAAAAATGGAATTTTATAAAAGAATGTAGAGATGTGCTAGAAATCATATCCTTTCATTTCTGAATAAAAATTCACTTTGAGTCTTTACCAACTCTTTTCTTTCTGTCTCCTTTTTAATACTTCATGCATCCATGGGTGCAGAAAGTTCCTCATTAATGCTCTAGCGCTGATCAAAAGGGACACCCAGAAGTCAAAGACTTGCATGTCTGGGGTTAAGGATGTCTATGATTATGCATAGACTATGTCTATGAGTAATTATGTCTATGAGAGCTTCTTGTGCTTCCATTAGAAATGCTCTGGCACTGAGTCACTTCTTGGCTCCTTTCTTTCTCCATCTGAAACCAAATAAGTAAAGTATTGGCCTTTCTGGAGTGAACAGGTGTGACCAGTCTGGGCTTTATGTAAGTTATGGCTGTGTACTTGCCCCGTTCTGCAGCCAAAACAGGTGAGGGCTCTCTACAGCAGTCTTTTTGTATCCTGACTGTGTTCCATTTTTGAGGAGGGCGTAGGCTTATGCATGGAATAAGGCAGGTGTGCCATGGGTAAAGTGTCAGTGGTCTAGTAGTCATGGGCTGTGCTGTGTTCACACAAGGGGCCAAATTACATTCACATAGGCAGTTTGAATAGCTTGATTTTTCATTAGTAATATAATTTTAACATATGTATATTAGTGATGCTGCTGAGGTACTTTTTGTGGGCAGATTTTTAGGCTTTTTCATCTTCAAGATATTTCTAGAAGTGAGTATGTATAGTTGTGTTGGGTGGTATGGTACTGTGATGAACAGAGGAGGCAGTATGCACAAGTTGTTGGAAAACCTAATTTTGTGTCAGTGTGTTCACAGAATGGATAAGGTTGGAAGAGACTTCAGTGAGGTCATCTGGTCCGACCTCCCTGCTCAATCAGGGTAGTTCTGGAGACAGTCTTAGAGCTTCTTCTGATTTTACATGAGGTAAAAAAAAGGTACAAATAAAATACATTACTTAAGAGTACTTTTTTGGTTTTCAGATAGTATTTTATGACAGCTTTGGTCTGAAGAGTTGAGCAAGCTAATGTTGCACCTTAAAGCTTTTGTTGTTCAGTTTTCTAAGATTTTGAATAAAAGCTGAAATAATGTTTATAGAGTTTCTAGTTATTATAGAATTTTACCTTGGGAAATGTTTTGGCTGAAGCTGAAGACTGCTGCATGGTTCTAGGTCTCCTGCTTTCTTCTATTTTTTTCCCATCTCACACACTCTTGTCAGTGTATTTGATGACATGAAGTAGGGATTATGCTATATTTTGCAATTGAAAACTATGGCTATTTGAGATCAGGTAATATTCTTTGGTTTTTAAACAGTTTTATATGTTGATGGTTATGGTGATTAAAGAAACAGATTCCTTTTATGTTCTTTTCCTTCCAAGTATTTGCTTGCTTTTCATTGTATTGTTGTTTTTCTTGGTACTTGCATGTTCCTCCAGCCCTCTTTTCATGTCCTGTCGAGAAAGCATTAAAAAACACATACTCCTCACGTATTTGTCGCAGGCAGTAACTTACTGGCCCACAGTCCATTGGTTCAGTTTACAGCTCATGCTAATAAATAAAACCCCTTGCTACTGAATAGCTGTTCAGAGCAGTTCCTCTGGAGCTTGAACAACCAGGACAGTTGCTTAACTGTTACTGTCCAAGTCCAGTCAGAGATAATTTCTCTTAAAAATTCACGTGTGAGTTGTTGTCAGTTTCTCTGCGTCCGTTCCTCCTCTGTTGATATGAAGAAAAAATCCTAGTATCTCATAAAGGAGAAGGACTAGAGGAACACACGGCTTCTGGATTTTGATTTGTGTGGGGGAGTTAGGAGAGCTTTCTGGGACAAGATATCCAAACTTTTTGAGACTTTTGTAGTGACTTTGTTTACAGTGTGAGTGTTTAGAACAGTTCTTCTTCAGTATTGTTTTTTCGAAGTGATCTGGACTATATGGAATAGAGGTTGTGAGGTTGATGGGTTATTTGCTTTGTATATGTGTGCATACAAAGAGAGCAAGCTATGGAACAATTTATATTTGACATATTTGAAAAATGTTCTTTGGAGATCTTATTTCAAAAATCTTTGAGGTATATCAGAATAGAGACAGCTAACTTTTTGCTGTTGTTTTTGTAACAGGTTTTCAAGACAGTTTGAAAAATTTGGGTATTTGAGCTCTTTAAACCACTTTGACCTAAAAGGTGCTGCAGCTTGGCCAGTTAAGTCCCTTCTTGGAAAAGCAGAAGTAATCTCTCTGCCAGAAAAAATTCACCATTTGAATCTGTGGTGTGAGTAAAGCCGACACAAATGCTTTTCCTGTTGGCATAAATTGTCTGCATCAGAATTTTGTTTCCAGCAGGGTTAAATTGGCTATGTGGAGTCTAATTCCTGGCTGCCACTTCCAGCTGGTGCAGTTTTTCTGGCAGAAGTTTATGAAGCAGGCAAGCCTGGTAGAGCAGATCCTTGGAGACTTCTTTGTTTATGGGGTTTTCATGTGGAGGAGTAGAGGAGTTTCGTAATAGCTCTCAAATACTTGACCTACTCTTATTTTTATAGAACTAGCAGGAGTAGTAGGGAGGTATTACTGTGGGTGTAGTCTCCTTTTTTCTTGCAGTCTCTGTTAAACAAGCAAGGAGAAGGTGTATACTTCCCCAGAACATATTTGGTTCTCCAGATTTCAGTGCCTGCACCAGAAACCGAGAAGAGAGTTTGCGTATTACTCCACTCTTCCCTCTTGAGCATTCAGATCACACATGAAAATGTGTTAGTGTCTTCTGAATATTTCTGTTGCTATACATACCTTTCATTCCCCCAGATAAATGCGTTTTGTTGTAGACTGTAGCTAGGTTCTTTTCTCTTTCTCATTCCAAGCTTTCACCAGTGTTCAGACTCCAAGTGATGTTAGCTGCCTGTAGACTGTTAGGCTCAGTGACAGTTGCATTTCCCCTAGAGCAACATCAGTGATGTGAAATGCATCGGGTTGGTCAGCCGTGTGAGTGTGTGCACAGTCATCTGTTACCTTTGGGTTCTACAGCTTGCGTTTGTCCGGCAGATGATTTTGCTTCTTAGTTTTGTTGTTGTCTTTCTGGAATGACTGATTCCTGTCATGATTATCTAGAGCATGTGTTGCACAACTGAGCCAGTAAAGAGTGCAGTTAGGATTGTGGTTTGATCATCTAGTCTGTATACAGAAAAAAATCTCAGTAAGAAAAACTGGTTTAAGTATCTTTCTTTTGGAAGTACCTTAGTCAGCTAACTCCAAATGCTCCTCTACCTTCTACCGTGACAGCACATATTAAATTTTAGAAGAAATTGGAATGACAGCTAAAAAATGCAAATAGGAGTTTTCCATGAAGTTTTTCAGTAAGAATATGAAAATATAACTATGTTCATTTTTTTAATTTCCAGAAGACTGATCCATTCGTGATGAGGAAGCAGACACAAGGAATGTGGTAGGAAATTGGGTGGGACTGTACTCAACAGTACAGTCTTTAAATCAGCATCTAATCAACTATGAAATTTTAAGCTAAGAATCACTTGTCTGTTTTCTCATTGGTCATTGCAATGCCTTACTTGGGAAAACGATAGACCTTGGTTTTCATTTGTTCAACTTTCTGAAGATTATTCTTTAGTTGGGAATAGAGCTTTTAAATGAATGTGTTTAGTTCCCCTGGACCTCTCTGAGATGAGACCAGCTGTCATGGTACTCGACAGAGCAAGCTGCAGCCAGTTGCAAAATGGACCCATGACTGCCCAATGCCAAGTCTTTAAGTGGTGCTGGTGGCATCTCTGTGATAACATGTCTATTAGAAATTGTAGAGAACCATGTGCAGCAGCTGTGAGAGCGGAGTGAGAAAAAAAAATGCAAGAGGAACGGCCCTGCAGACACCCAGAGCAGTAGCAAGGAAGGGGAGGAGGTGCTCCAAGTGCCAAAGCTGAGGTTCCCTTGTAGCCCAAGGACAAGACTGTGTCAAAGCAGGTTGTCACCCTGGAGCTCATGGAGGACCAATCTGGAGCAGATATCCACGCTGCAGGCCGTGAGGAACCCCGTGCTGAAGCAGGTGGACACACCTGATGGAGGCTGCAGCCCATGAAGACCCCAGTCAGGAGCAGGTTCCTGGCAAGAGCTGTGACCTGTGGAGAGCAGCCTGTACAGAACCAGATGTTCTGGCAGTTGTGGCCCATGGGGGACCCATGCTGGAGAAGTCTGTTTCTGGAGGACTGTGCCCTGTGGAAAGGACCGTGCTGAAGAAGTTCTTGAAGAACTGTGTCTCCTATGGGAAGTCTTGGGAAAGACTGTATTGTGTGGGAGGGATCCTGTGCTGGAGCAGGGAAAAAGAGTGAGGAGGAAGGAGTGGCAAGGGTGAAGTGTTACAGTCTAGTTGCAAGCCCCATTCCGTCTCCCTTTTGCTCTGCACAGCAGTGGGAGGAGGTGGGGGAGTTAGTAATCGAATTAAGCTGGGAAAAAAGGAAGAAGGAACAGTAGGGAAAAGATGGATTTATTTTGGTTTTTGTTTCTCATTATCTCTCTTTTCTTTGCAATAAATTAAATTTATGTTTCCTAAGTCCATTCTGTTTTGTGTGTGATGGTAGCAAGTGAGTGATCTCCCTGTCTTTATCTTGATCCATGAGCTTTTAATTGTATTTTCTTCCCTATCTTACTGCGGAAGGGAACTGGCAGAGAGCCTAAGTTAACCTACCACATCCAGTTACTATGGATTTTTCAAAGTAAGATTGAGGCAAGACCTTTATTCTTGAAGAGCTATGAAATTGAGAGTGGATTGGTTATATAAAGTCTCAGAGGAACTTGTATAAAAAAGGGTCTAAAATAAAAGTAGTCAGGAAGATTTCTCTCCAGTCGAGTGAGTAGTGACCAGAGCTGTGTAATAAGTATGGTACAGAAGCTAAAGGGGAATAACTTCAGCAGAAAAAGCTAAATCTGTAACTGCTTGGTTCTTTTTTCCATCCCTTACTTGAGGTGCAGGATTTTTTTTCTTAAAGCTCGTGCATGACATCTGTTTAGATGACTCTCTCTTCCTATGTTGTGTGCTCTAAAGACTTTTGTATGAAATACTGTGTGTCCTCTAGTTTTGAAGTTCTCTAATGATAACTTCAGTTTAGTTACTGCTTTAGTACCAGGAGCAATTTATAAAAATATTGTATTTCTGTGTAAGAGGAATTCCATTCTTTCACTGGATACAGACAGTTGGAATTGAAAGTTCTTCCAACCACCGTATACTTGTCTCCTGTGTCAAATATTTCTAAGGGTCTAGTGGAAGTAGAGATGACTTTATTCATAGCTAGTATTGCCATAGTGTAAAACAACTTTTTAAAAAATAGTTTCTAGTAATTGAATGTATTCAGCTGTGATGCTAGTTGTGGATATTTCCATGCCGTTTTTCTTCCTTTTTTGTTCTTGAATGAGCTGTAGACCATAGCTCACTGTGATTTGTGAGCATAAAATAAAAAACAAATTTAAGATCAGGCCATTAGTGAAAGATAAATTATGAGCTCCAGCTAGAGAGTCATCTTTTTTAGCAGTATTTTTCCTTGATTGATGCAATTTTGAGAATTGCTTTTTCAAGCTGATGAAACAGAACATATGACCATTCCTTCTCTAGTGTGGCTTGTGACACTGATAAAAGATGGAAATGTAAAGGTTTATTTATTCCAATGATACAAGCATTCTTTTTTCTCTTTCCTCAATAGAGTTGAAGCCATCTTGAACCTGAGATCCATGCTATTACTTAAAGTTTACTAAGAAGATCCAAATCTGTCTGAGTTAGTCCTCTGGTTGTGTGTTGAGCTTTGCCAAACAGGATCAACATTTTTTAGACAGTTACCTAATTTTAGTGATCAAACTAGTGCTTTACTGGTATAATATTAACCAAAGGCTGAACTCTGTAATACAGTTAGGTGGAAATACAGCACCTACTTCAGTCACTTGAAATCTGGAATTATTTTATGTGGTGGATATGTCTTTAGGCCTAATTTTGAGGAACAGAAGGCTATGCTATATTTGGTGTCATATAGCTGGTTTGTGTGTTCTGGGAAGTGTACAAGCAGAATTAAGGTGTATCTTTGGCTACTGGAGAATATAGTGAGGGTGTTGTAAGTTTTACTTGCTGATTACAAAATATATTTTAATTTTTTTTTCTATTTTAATAGTTGGACAAATAGTCTTAGGCTTTTAGTCCATTACAACAAATGCACACAATGTTTGTGGTATTTTCTGGAATTTTTTTTTCCAGTGAAAGCCACCTAAAATTTTAGAAATATTAAATTCTAGGTAAAACATGTATTTCTGAGGTAGTGGTATTTGGTTAGTTCTTTATCCAGAGGAGGGTAACAAGAAAGGGAATGACTTTTCCAAAGCCAAAAATTATAAAAGCATGGGAAAAATTATTCAAATTGAATGCCTAAAGTTGTTAAATTGAAATATTAGGTACAAAGTCATTTGCTATGTCTGGAGAAGTAGTTACAAAGCATAAATATATTGGTGATAGGAGAAGTTTACTTGTGTGGATTCTGTGTATGGCAGTCAGAGTTGTGCTCAGGATATCCTCTGAGTAGCTGTACAGAAAGCCTAGGGACACAAATGTCTGAAGGAAACAGTTGGCCATTTTTGAGTTCCCTTCCTTCGCCTTGTTTATATTATGTGGAGTAAAGTTTTTGGAGGTGCAGCTTGCTCTTTATAATGGTAAATAGATAGTTGGAGTCTAGCTTCAGAGCTAAGACTTTTATAACCAAATGACTGAAAGTCATTTAATGAATGAAAATAAAAATAACCATATAGCTTACAAATAAGTAAACCAAGTGGGATCCTGAACAGCTGGAGAACTTCTAAAGTTTCTTGAGATGCTTGAAATTGACACAATGCTCTAGATCTTTTGGATTGTTACAGAAATAATACGGAAGTCTCCAGAGCAGACATTTGTAGTGACTTGTTGTCCAAACTTGATGCAGGCAGGAGCACTGAATATCTGGGATATACACCTTCAGTGTGTCCCAGGATTTAAATAAAAGTGACATCTTGATGATTGTGAAGCAATGAAAGGTACCTCACTGGGATTACTTACCTGAGTACCTAGAATAGAGAAATACACATACAGACCTTACTTAAAATGTTTTAATGAGTTTTCGAATAGTGAAATCTTTTCTGGAGTGGACTTACCAGAATAGACTAAATTAAAATGAAAAAGATACCAGATGGATGCAGAACATTTGTGTTGGGAAAACTGTGTTCTGCAGTGGGTGTCCCTAGGTAGTTGGACAACTTGTTTTCTCATTTGCCCTAATAAAGAGGCTCTGCTTTCTGGATAGAAAATATAAAAATTCTTTTACGTAAATATTTAGAGCATAATCAGAAATGGTTTTCCTCTGTATTTGTTTGTCTTTTTTTTTTTTATATGCTTCTCAAGCCTTTGATCCACAGATGTCTTTGGTGATGTCACTGGCTTGTTGCAGCTTTTGCTGCTTGGAAATGTATCTTTAACGGCTATGTATGTGCTGCAAGTGCAATGCCTTTAATTTTTGATATAAAAACAATTTTTCTGTACTATTTCTACCAGGTTCATCCAAACCCATGCTTTCTAGATTGCACGAGTAGATGAATTTCTGTATTTCATATACCTGTTTCAGTTGGGTTTGACTTTTGGAATGTAGTCCTTGTGGCACTACTTAGGACTGCTTGGGAGTTGTTTTGGATTTCACGCATAGGTACTCACATGCGTCACACTTCTTTTTTCCCTCTTTTTTTGTCTTGTGTCATTGAAGCATGTAATTAGAAGACTACTGGCATATATGATACTATGTAAAAAATTCCTGTGATTGCTTACATGTTAGAGGTGTGTAGATGAACTTGACTGTCGTGAAGAAGGATTTAACTGGAAACCTGCATAACCATCACTAGACTGCTTCTGATGTTTGTGTGTGGATGAAAGTGAGAGGACTGCGGAATTCAGTGCTGCTGAAGTCTTTGATTTGGAAGGGTAGACTAGTGGGGAGGGTGCTGTATCTGAACAGTTTTGAGCTCCGTGGAAGTGAGTAAAGTGTTCTTGAGATTGTCCTGTTCAGAAAAATTCTTAGTATGGTATAATTTGTCATCTTCAAGCAAGCTATAGTCTGTGTCATGCAGGTGTATTAAAGCTAGATAACTGTTGATTTAATATCTAAACCTACAGGAATAACTGTATAGTCATCACTGGTATCTTTAAGCTCTTTGAAGCCACAGGGCACTTCAGATGAGTCCTCTGATAACCTTGTATATATCAGCTTTCAGATTTCTGTACCTCTCTATAGCTATTTTGAAGTATTTGAGTTTTTTTCTCCGTGGTTGATGTGTGTACTCACAAATGCATTAATTACTAGTGGTCTTAATCTTCAAAACTTGTACTGGGCATGTCTGGTTTAGAGTTCATTTTCCATGTAGCAGCCCATATGGTGCTGTGTTATAGATTGGTGACCAGAACAGTGTTGGAAAGATGCCAGTGTTTTAGTTGTCACTGAATAGTGCTTGCACAACATCAAGGTCCCCTATGCTTTCTCACTGTGCCAGTCAGTCAGCTGAGGGTAAGCAAGAGGCTGGGGTGGGACACACCTGGCACAGCTGACTTGAATTGAGCAGGGGAATATTCTGTAGCACGTGACATCATACTCAGCAGTAAAATTGGATAGTTGTTTTTCCGAAATAGACCTTGCTCAGGGCTAGAGAGAAATTGGTCTGCTAGTGGGGAATGACTGCTTTTGCATCATTTGTTTTCTTCTTTTTTACCCTTGTACTTATTAAACTGCGTTTATCTCTACCTGCAAGGTGGGTCCCCCTCCCCACTGCTTTTGCCTTTCTTTTAGTTTCTCCATCCTGCTGTGCAGTGAGAAGGCAACTTAGTGGGGGCTTACCTGGTATCCAGAGTCAAGCAGTACAAAACTATGTCTTTGTATGACATGAAAAATGAAATCTGGAGTCATTAGCTGGATTAGTTCCAAAAATGTCCTGTATGGTGACGAGTACCAGCATTGCTATGATGCTACTGTACTCCTTTTTAGCTTTGCTACAGGGATGCTTGAAGTCACTTTAAGCCTGTTCTGACAGGTGTTGCAGCCCTAGAGGGTTATTCTTTTTCCCCATTCTATTTTCAGAATACAGTGGTGAATTCTTAATTAAGAGCTTAGTATTTAGGGAGGTGCTTCTTAGCTATTTTTAATCCAAAAGTACCTTTAGCACTCCTCTGCTAGAAACCCTGGTTTTGGAAAAAGGTTCTTTCTGTACCTCTAGCTCTTCGTTGTTAGCTGTTATACAAACTTTGAGAGATGATTTATTGGTATTGTTATTCTCACTGCTTCGCATGTTGCATTTTTTTCTTGGAGTCTGGAATTGCAGCACCTTAGAATATTAGGTATTAGATTGTGAATTTGAGATATATTCCTGAATTACGAAATACTGTTTGACTGTCTTTCTTTATAGACCTGCATCAGCAATGTGGTTTTGCTTTAAGACTTTGATATCAAAGCCTGGAATGAAGAAAAAGTTATCTATATTTAAGAATGAAAACCTTTAATTTTTCACTTTTTTTTTTTCAGATGTCTTGAGAGCTGAGTTAGTATCATAACTGGCATTAAGACAATCCAGAAACTTTATATTTTCAAATTAATTGCACTCTCTGTAATAAGTATATTTTTGGATTTCGGAGACAACTTTGCATATTTTGAAATAGAGTTTTATTTTATTGCCTGGTAAACACAGAGGGCTGTATTAAGTAGAGTTCTGTCTTTTTGTAATAGCAAGTTGTTCATGGTTTGGTGATTGTAACGGGTTAGTAGCAGTGTTGAGCAAATCGATGAAGGTCCAGCAAGATCCTTGGAGGTATTTTAAAGACATGTAGATATGGCACTTAGGGACAAGGGCTAGGTGAATGATTGGATTTGGTAATCTTAAAGGTCTTTTCCAGCTTAAACAATGCTATGATTTCATGATACAATACCCATTTTAACATGATTATGGTGGAGGCTAGCTATTTTAGTTCATGTAACTTTCACTCTTCAAATCTTAGTTAAAAGAAAGCAAAGCATGCTCATGGATCCTTTTTTTTTTGTCAGAACTTACACTCACTAATCTATGATCCATATAAAATGGTTTAAAACTTTGTGGTTTTAAAAGGAGTAAAACTATGTGAAGATCACGTTAACAGGAGGTTGCGGATTAGTGATTAACCCTGATGATACTAAATTGATAAGAAAGATTTGGCTAGGCCCTGGTAAATGCATTTATTCTTAGATGAGGAACTTAATTCATTTTAGCCTCTGTTATGTACCTCTGAACATTTGACTTTCCACTGTAGTGTCTAAGGTCCAGATCTCTTCCATAAATATTAAGTCAAATTGAGTAGTCTCTTCCATTTTAAATGCTCGTTTCACATCTGTGGGTATTTGTCAAATTGATTTGTGAAGAAAGGATGCTTGTTTTCTTCCCAGTTTTCTGGGGTAGATTGTCACAGTGCCCTGTATGAGTTAACGCTTTTCTCTGGAATACTAAGTGCCTGTGGCACCTGATTTCTTTACTGGTGAGGGAACTGAGCCTGCTCAGCCATTTATATCCTTGGCAGAGAAAACCTACTGGCAAAAATAATCTGATCTCATGTGCTTGGTGGTAGTGTGCTGGAAATAGATTACATGTGCGCAACACATGGCAAAAATAGTTATTACATGGTAAAGAATTCTTTCCCATTTGCTTTTGAAAAGAATAAAACTGTCATGTAGCAGAGGTACTTAGACATATCTGAGTCTGTAACATTTTCATCTTAAGATGTTTGCAACATTAGTTTCACATCTGCTTTTATAAATGGCATAGAATTGGGCATAATGCAGCTATATATATGTGTGTGTTAATTGCCAAAAATATGAAGAAAAGCTTGCAATAATTAAAATATTTTACTCTCTTCTCTTGGCCTGCAGCTGACACTGGTTTACTTTAAGAGTGCCTTTGTTGTATATTTACTGCAGTAAAATATATTTTTTGGTAGCATCTAAATTGAATGTGCAGCTCTTGAAAGCTGAAGGAAAAAGAAGTAACTGAATTTACATAAATGTAGCATAGACTTGCTTATATATATGCATGTGTAACATCACCTTTATAGTACGTTCATGATGTAAGACCTGTACATAGTCGAGACCCGTCCACAGTGAAAATGGTTTGCATTTTGTACGTAGTTATTTTTTTTTACAATGTGCAATCTGTGGACATTTGTTTGAACATTTAAAAATTTATTAAAACATTAAAACTTTATTTGTAAAAGTAATATAGGTAATATGAAAATGAAGAAATTCTGAAATTCCTGTTTTGATTTTCTCCTTGTAAAATTTTTACTTTTTTTCTCTAGTTAAGCACTTATTCCATGTGTGTGATTTAATAAATAGAAGTACATGGGTGCTTCTGTTTATACAGATCAGGCAGCTCTTTTTTTGTCTTGCACCACATTTATAGGACAAGTAAAAGAAATACTGTGACTTTTAGACAGATCATGCCCGTTGTAACAAAATGCAGTTCCTCCAAAATTAGTTAATGATAAAAAGCTGCAGTGATACCGAAATTGGCTAAGAATGAACTTTCTGACACAATTTGAAGTATTAGAAAGCAGGCGTTCTTTATTGCAGCCCTGGACACATTTGGAGGATTTTTTCCTCTAGTTGAACATGTGTCATGAAACTTTACAGCAGGGTATTTATTCCATCACGATCATACATATTTATTACAGCGTAATTCCTAGGTAATACATAAACATCACTTTTCCTAGAGCTAATTTACAGGCATCCGCCTCCTACTGGAAGTCCTTTTATGATCCTAGACGGTTGTCTAGAGGGGTCTGTGGTCCTCGTATTCACTGGGTGTCCCCAAGATTGTAATGACTTTGCCTTGGACTTCTCTTAGGGTATGCGCTGTTCTTTCTTGTTACATAACTTTGCCACAAAACCCGCTTATGTTCCTCATCATCTGTTTATCCACTGGTTCCAGCTACCAGTTTAGCATCCTGTATGTTTACTTTTGTATTCTTTTATCTAATTTTTAGTTAAAATTTGAGCTTTATTTTACAGCTTCAAGGAACTGAAAATTTCTATTCTCTGTTGTCTGTCAGCAGATAGGTATTTAGTTGTCTACAGTTTCCCTCAGCATCTTCCAATCTAATGTATGTAGTTTACATTAATAGTGAAGCATCAGGGTTTTGTAGGATATAAGAAATTTAGGTCTAAAATAGTATTTTTTTTTTGTATTTTAAGATTTCTTTGTGGGGTTCCTGTCACCAGGTGGAACTTGCTGAATGCATGTGGATGGACATGCTTTTTAAGTGATTGAGCTCTGGGTGCAAGTATCACCAATCTGTATAATTTGTTAAACTCCTCCAGGTGGCAGGTAATACTCCCGTGTTGGATCTCCTTTCGTTTCCTTTCTTTCTCTAAACTAATTTGCTGACAAGTCTATTGGATGGTCTTTTAAAAATAGAAGAGATCAAATATCTCTGAAGTATTTTAAAATAATAAGTCCTTGGAAAATAGAATTGGGTTTGCAATATTGGTGCTGAAAATATATTCAATGGATGGAAAATTTTGCTATTTGCAAACTCTTTGATTTATTTTTCTGAGTCAGTTTGAAGCCTTTGGGGACACTGGGAGTAAGAGGAAGTACTGCTTGTGAACTGCATGACTTGGTGTACTGACAAATAGAATTGCAGCTGCTTTTTGCATCTCTGAGTTTTGTGTGAATGAAGGGTAGTTGATGTTCTTGTTCATGGCTCAAATACTAACTTGTCCTTGGTTTCACACAGAAGAACACATTCTACTGTGTAGAAAGGCAAGACTTTGGCCTTGAGTGCTGTCCCAGTATCAGTTTGAGCCAGATATGTTTGTGCAGGAATGCCAGCCATTTTAATGCCTTTTTTTTGTGGTCCAAAATTTAAATTTTCTGAATAGACCTCGAATGGCCAGTGCTGAGTTCTATATCTTGAACCCGGAAGGTGCTTCTTCTCCAGTTTGAGTTTTCCCACAAAAATCCTTGTTCTTCTTACCTAGTGTAGCTTGAAAAGGTTTCTAGTCAAACTCAGTTTTCACCTCATAGTCTAAGGCCATTACTTCAAGTCTTTCTTCAAGTTTGTTTTCAGTCTGATGTATGTAGAGAATGGTCATTTTGTAATTTGGAGGCAACAGAACGTGACTGTTGTTGCAGATATTCTTTACAAGGTGTCTGTATTTTCATGTGCTGTATGTATTCTTTACCAGCTTCTTTAAGAGCTCCACTGAAAGTATCACTTGCTGCGTAGCAGCACAGAATTCAGCGTCATCGAGTCTTGATCTGTGGTAAGTTTACAGCTACTGTACCATCATGAATAATACAGACCATTGGGAAAAAAAAAAGCCAAAGAGATACTGGGTGGTGCCTGTGAAATCAAGGGAAGGAATGAAGGGTAGAGAAGAAGAAGAAGAAGAAGAAGAAGCAGACTTTCACCCATGTCTTCATCTGCATTCAAGTGATCTAGCAGTTCAAACAGCGGTTTTTCTCAGGAAAAACTCCTCCTTTCTTCGATAGGATTTATGCTTTAATACGGACTTCAGGACTTCTTTAGAAGAAATTCTGACTTTCTCTTTTTTACCACATAGCACACTTCCTCCTTTTCTGTTTACAGCTCATAAAACTGGGTGTGCTGTCAGTTAACTATTTTTATACTTACTGCTAATCAAAAAAGATAAACCCATCAGTATCGATTCCTTTTAATCTTAAAACCCCATATCCGCCATGGTCAGATGTACAGTATATGCAAAATATTTGAGTCAGTCACCTGTGATAGTGCTATGAAATGTCTTTTTCTGATTACTGAATTTACTAGAAATCAAAGTGGAACAAGCAGGTTGCTGTGAATTTTGTGTGTGTTCATATTTTTTTTGGGTTGAAAGGCTTAGTACTACTAACTAAGAATATTTGATCCGAATATTCATTAAAGGTTTGAGAAGAAGAATGAAGAGTCTCACCACTAGCAAGTTTTGGGAGTACTTTCTTATGAATCAGAAGATAGAAAACTGTGTGTCAGTTATTATTATGGGGATTAGATGTTAGCGGACTTTGCTGCAAAGTTATTGCGATTGATACAAAAGAGAGGTGGTACTACATTAATGCTGTTTTTTTCAGTAGTAGTGGTGTTAGCCCTATATGATTATTCTAGTAAGTAAATTAGTTTTAGCTTTTGTTTAAAAAAAAAAACTTTGGTGGTGATTTCTTCGGAGGATTTTGTTATGGAAGATGTACAATAAATAGAAATCACAATTAATGATTGCACCATTAGTTTGGAGCAAATAATAGGGGAAAAATACAGATGCTGTGGTTGTCTAACTTGAGCTTTGCTATTCTGTATAAGAATTCAGTTATATTTAATGTAGAAGTTCTCCTAGTGAAGGTTGAATTTGAAAACGAAAAGTTGTTTGGGGAAGTTGAGGTTGAGTTTTCAGACTATCAGAATGACTAAAGAAGTACTTCTGTAATGCTTGGTGTGGAAATAACATAGTGACATAGAAATACAAGTTGTATAGGAAAAAGCCTTTGTTGTTGTTGTTGTTTTGTTAAAAGAAAAACCTCTGTGTTGAATAATAATTGCAACATACCTTGTTTTTTGTTAAATGCTGATATTTATCTTTACCATGATGTGAGTTGTAAGCTCACAATCTTGTCCTTTGGCTGGGATATTTTATGAGAAGTTGTTCTAATCTTGGAGCACACAGGTTTGTCATTATTTGATTCTTTTAAAGGCTTGTGGTTGTGGTTCCCAGCCACTTACCAGTTGACCTTCACTACTGCTACCACCATTTTCTCTTTCTGGATCTTCTCCATTGATTCTGTATCTGAGAGTCAAGAATTATGCAGCCTTTGTGCCGGTCTTCTGGTGGTCCTGATTTGTTAGCCTGACAGAGCTCAGTAAAACTGTGACATAGCACAGAATTAAAAATAATGTCTTAATTTACTGTTTGGTAACACGTAACTGTCCTATCCTCATACTCTTCCACCAGTAGTGGTGTTGTGGTTTAACCTCAGCTGGCAACTAAGCGCACGCAGCTGCTTGCTCATTCCCTCACCAATGGAATTAGAGAGTCAATTGGAAGAGTAAAAGGTAGAAAAGCTATGGATTGAGATAAAGGCAGTTTGAGAGGGAAATCAAAAGCTTTAGGCACAAGAAAAGTAAAGAAGGAATTTGTTCACCACTTCCTATGGACAGGCAGGTGTTCAGCCTTTGCCAGGAGAGCAAGGCCGCATCAAGTGTAACAGCGGCTTGGAAAGAAAAATGACATCACTCCTAATGTCCTTCCCTTCCTCCTTCTTCCACTACACTATATATCCTGAGCATGATGTCGCATGGTCTGGAATATCCCCTTGGTCAGTTGGAGTCACCTGTCCTGTCTGTGTCCCGTCCCAAAAAGCACAGAAGGCCTTGACCCTGCTCAGCAATAACAAAAACATCTCTGTATTGCCAGAGCACAAAGCTCAGCACAAATCCAAAACACAGCCCCATACTAGCTGAAAAGAAAAAAAATTACCCCAGCCAAAACCAGCACAACTGGTCTATTTCATGTTTCATGGAGGAAACTGCTGGAAGTCCTGTTGTAATAGGGCTGTAAGAGGACAGAGACTAGGGAGTGACTAAGGCAGTTACTGCATGGTGGAAGTTTTACGAAGAAAACTAGTTGGTGTTTGGGAAAAAATTGACTTTATTTTTAAGAGGTGAGGTTTGTATCTTTACAGTGATTCTTTTTTTCTCTGCTTCTGCAGGTAAAGATGAATTTGGGAAACACATGTGAGGTGTAAGCTGCCTTTTTTTTTTTTTTTTTGCAGCTGAAGAGGTTAACAGGAGGAATATTGTTGTGTGTGTCTAAATTTAGAGCTGGACACACAGAATGGAAAAAGAGCCAGCTGACTTTAATCTGTTGGAAGAAGATTGTATACCCTTTGTATATGAAGTTAGTTATATGTTTAGGATTCCTGGATTTTAGATGGAAACCTGTGTGAATTAGCACCTAGGCCTTTCACAAAGTCTCAGAAGCTTAAAGAAAAAAAATTAGGCAACCCTCCCGCTCTCTATCCCTGAAGTTGTACCTTCTGAAATATCCTGTTTATGAGAACTGATATAGCAGATAGTGCTTTAAGTTTGCTGATCTGCATGTAGATTATTGCAAGATATGTAAGATAACTTATAGCAGAGCTATAATGCTGCCATCTTACCAGAGGGAATGTTTAGGACTGGCATCTTGCCACAGGGTTAAATATATAGGAATTGCAGACGTTTTGTTTGTTTTTCACAGTTTGATGATTCTCAAGAATGTTTCTGTGACACAGAGGGCATATGTGCAAAAACTGCAGATACCAAGTCATGCTAATAAATTATGATAGCTGATCTTACATGGAAGAACATCAATATCCATTTTGGCTCAAAAATCATACATCCACATTTAGATAACTTCAGTAATGTACAGTATACATGAAAAAAATTGGTTTTATTAATTTAAATTACTTTGTTAGGTAGGAAATATACGTCAGCCTTCATTCCAAACTGTTTTTCTGTCAACCAAAATGACTGCAGTGAGCATCCTTCTCATTTTGTCTTGAAATGTAGAATACAGCTTGCTTTTTATTATCGTTGTATGTAAATGCGTTTTCCTTTGTACTCAGTTCAGGTGGTGTTTGCAAAAATTTGTGACTGTACAGGTGTGCAGCAGGATTGATGGTTGCTGCTTAGAAAAGCAAATGGCTACAATTGAAAGTAGATGGTAACTCTTTAGTTATGAAAGGTGCTTTAACCATGTATTGTGAACTAATTTCTTAGATAAAGGGATATTTAACAGGCAATTATGAAAAATATTTCATAATCTCCTTAGTATGTTTGTGTAACAGTACCAAAGGCTGAGAGATAACCCAGTTAGATAGGCATAGGGCCAAGGTCTGTGTTTTCAGCCGATGACTGTTTGTTTATAGCTCTTTGGCACTTCAGAGGCTGCTCTTAGTATATTAATTCACTGTTAAAGCTGGGTCTTGTGATAATGCTCTGATATTACTTTTTTGGTACCTTGTGTGTTGCATTCTCAAGTATCTTCCTGATGCCCATGAACATATGTGCACTTACTTATATTAGTTTCAAATAATTTTTAATTTTTACAGTTGCTGACTTTCTAAGAATTTTATATATATAATTACATGTAACTTTCTAAGTTCTCCATTCCATTTTATTTGAAAAGATTTTAAGCACTTGCTTAGTATTTTGTGGTATATTACCGATTTCTTTACCTTTGTGTTTTTTGTTCCTACCTTTGTTGAAATGATTACAGGATTTTTGTTTTGCATGGGACAGAGTTAGTTTTCTTCCAGGCAGCTGGTACAGTGCTGTTGTTTGGATTCAGTCTGAGAATAATGACATACTGATGTTCTGGTTGTTGCTAAGTTGTGCTTACCTTAAGCCAAGGGCTTTGCAGGTGCACAAGAAGCTGAGAGGGAGCACAGCCAGGAGAGCTGACTCAAACTGGCCAAAGGGATATTTCATACCATGGAATATCATGCCCGGTTTATAAACTGAGGGCAGTTGGCTGAGAGCTGCTGATTGTTGTTGGGGGGCAGGCTGGGTGAGTGGTGAGCCATTGTACATCATGTGGCTTTTCTCCTTGGCCTTTATTTCTCTCTTTTTTGTTGTATCAGTTGCTGGTTTTTTTATGAAGATGATTGTTCTTATTTTACCCTGGTTATTAAATTGTCCTTATCTCAACTCTTTTTCTGAGTGTCATTCCCATCCCACTGGCAAGGGAGGTGCAGTGACCACATGGCTGTGTGGTATACTTAGTTGCCAGCTTGGGTGAAACCACAACAGAAATGCATTAAAATGTAGAGATCCAAGTCATGTTTGCCACATAGAAGTGGTGATCATGTCTGTTTACCTTCGAATTAAGAAATAAATATAAAGGAAAAACGAAGTGTAAGAACACGTGAGAGTTTGAATAAACTCGGAATAAGTGTTGTGAGATTCTTTCCTCATTGAAAAGTTTCAGGGTGCTCTGCAACATGGGCAATGTTAATGTGAATCTTAGTTTTTTTAATCTATCCTTAAGGAATTAGAAAACTAAAAAAAAAAAAAGGGAGGGGTATGCAAAACCATGTTTTACCAACAATACATTATTCTTCTACAAATTATTCTTTGAGGAAATGATCTTTTGATGTAAATTTTACCTGTTACGTGCATGTGTGATTTAAAACCTAAATATAAAATCTCAGAGCACAGAAAATGTAGAGTAAGTTGTACTGCCTTGTAAAATCTTCCTTTTCAGTAGGACTCATAAAAGAAGCTAGTGCTCAGAAGCAAATTGGTAGCAGTTCTTTGTGTCGTAGCTATTTTGGTAGTATTTTTTCACTTTTTATCCTTAACTTTCAGATCTCTCATATCTCACAAGCAAAATGCATGATCCTTGAAGAGATGATGTTTCGCTTCTTAGTGTTCTGAATTAGTAACTGATTTATAAGTATTGATAGAGTCAGTTTGAATCTAGAATCTTGGAAGTGTTTAGGAATACAGTATAACATATTCAGTACGTTCTAAGTTTATTTTGTGTGTTCTGTACCTTTTAAACATTTAGATTTGAATATTGATTTTTATTCTAAAAAAAAATAAATTCTTCTTCTCTTTTAGTCTCTTGAATATCCTTTTTATATTTTTGGAGGAGTTGTTTATTCAACCTTGGAAAATGGGACAGACTTCCAAAGCTCTCAAGTTATGCAGAGATATGCTTAGTATGGAAGAAGCTCAGCTGGAGTTTGAACTGGCAAAAGGTGTCAAGAGTAACAAGAAAACCTCCTGTAGGTATGTTAGTACCAAACATAAGGTCAAGGAAAATTAGGTCTGCCACTGCACAGGTCTGGCAGCTTAATTATGGGCAGCACAGTAAAGGTAGAAGCATTCCATTTGCTCTTTTCTTTGGTCTGCATGGGAAAGGTCAACTCCCAAGTCTCTGTGCTAAGAAGCAACGACAAAGTTAAGAGCAAAACACGATAGAGTAGGACTGGGTTAAGGTCCAGCTGTAGCAGTTGGACACATACACATGGACAGGATTTGGTTGGATGCATCTGAATTGGTCCACTGTCTGTCTTATTTGAAAGGTCATTGAAGGCCTAAGTGACTGGAAAAGGGCAAATATTATACCTGTCTACAAAAAAGAAAATTTGTGAAACTGCAGAGCCATCAGTCTCACTACTTTTTTGGGGGAAGTCGTGGAACAGGTGTTTGTGGAAGTTTTTTCCAAGCATGTGAAAGACAAGAAAGAAAATGGCTGTGAAAACCCAGCTCAGATTTACCAAGGGTGAGTTGTGCTTGACCAATATGATGCTTTCTGTGACGAAACCACTTGTTCAATGGATGAAAGAAGAGTTACGGATGCTCTGTACCTTGACTTTAACAAGGCACTTGTCATGTTCACTGTAGTATTCCTGTAGGCAAGTTGGTGAGATACAATTTGGACATACAGACCGTGAAAAGTGTCTTATCTCTAAAGATCAAAGGACAATGTGATGTTAGTGGCTCAAAGTCAAATTGTTAGTGGTCCTTGGAATGGAGTTCCTTGAAAGTTGATGCTGGGTCTGGTAGTGCTATTCAATATCTTTGTAAATATTCTAATGATAGGACTGAACCATCTCTGAGTTTGCAGATGACTTCGGAATGGAAGGAGAGGGAGATATCTGGGAAGGAGGAGCCGCCATTCATTCAGAGAAACCTTGAGAAGCTGAAAAATCGGACCAACAAGAATTGCATGAATTTTAAGAAACGTGAATAGGAACTGCAACTGGAATAGAATAAACTAAAGTGACAGAACAGGCTGGGAGCACAGTGGCTGCAGCTCTGCTGCAGAGCACTTGTGAGTTCTGGGGTACAGCAAACTTAACATGGGCTAGTGGTATAATATGGCATAAAGAAGGCAAACAGTGTCATGGACTGCATCCGGAAGAGAATCATCAGCAGGTCAAGGCATGTGCTTGTTCTACTCAGCACTTCGTAGGCTAGCATAAGGTGATTAGGGGGTTGGAGGTTGCTGAGAGGGGAGAGAATACTGGTCTTCCTGTGCCAGGTATATTCAGAGAAAAGTACTCTATTTACAAGGGTTTATACAGTGACAGAAGTAGGACAGGTTGCTCTAGGACAATGCCATCCAAATAGAAAGGAAAATTCTAGTGTGAGAAGATTAATTAAAATTAGTTAAAATTAATCATAGGAATAGCTTTCCCAGAGAAATGGTGGAATCTCCCTTGCCAACAGTATTAAAGACTTGGAAGGACCCTGGACAACCTAATCTAGGGCTATGCATTTGATAGAAGTTTGACCAGGTCACCTCTAGAGATTTTATATGAGAAGATAAAAATAAAGTATCCAGGCTAGACTTGTCTATTGTTCTACCAAATAGGTGGGGTTTTTTTGTTACTTGTGGAATGTGGTCCAGAGTGTCAGTAGTTATGACGCATTCTGCCTGTTTTTGATTGAGCAGGCTGAACTCATTTGTGTTCAAGATTACAGTCAGTAATAGCTCTAATGGTTACAGATTGATGATCTGAGTATCCTGGGTCTGACTGAGCTGGAGGTGCAATGGAATTATTACTGGTATTCATGCATATATTGTTTGCAAAGCATAAAATGTTTTACTTTTACGTGGGCAAGAGATTTAGGTACTGACTGACATTGTTTTGTGCTGTGATTTTCAAGCATGTAGCTTTACGTGCAGAAAAATGTTAGTTAAAAGCAAAGAAAAAATCATTAATCTACATGGTAACATTATTATGATCAAATTTAAATTATGCTTTTGTGGATTCTTAAAAGGATTTTAAGGATATAAATTAGAAGTATGTATCAACAGAATAATACTCATAACTTACTACTGTGTTAACAAAGTATTGCTTGTGTTAGACTTGACACTATCTTTAAATAAATATATTTATTTCATGAGGTGTTGTAGTTTTAAATTTGGGAGCTAAGTTGTCCTGAATGTATTTCAGGCTGTAAAATCTTTATTTCTGAAATTTTTGAAATTTGGAGAAAAAGAAATGTTGATAAATCTTTTGGGTTTTGAATGTAAGTTGGCTATAGTGTTGTCCTTACGTGTGTCTGTACAGCTTCCCTGTGGGGTATTCCTTACCTCATAGAAGTTTATTGGTATTCTGCTAATGATTTCTTGGATTTCTTGCAATAGCTTCTCTAGAAGTTGGACACATCTGCTTTTAAATAAAGTATTTCCGTGTACCTTAATGGATGGATTATTTTATATTATACATCTATAATGTATGTCAAAGTTGGCCCTTTGCCCTCAGTATTTTATTTAGTTCAGTATGTGTGGAGAAGGATGGATATGAATTCACAGTCTGCTTAAATGCATTGTGTGGAATACGATGTGGGTTCATAGGAATTCTTAGCGTTTTAATTGATGAGGTAGTGCATATTTTGTACTTCTAGCTGAAAGCACTGTACATTTCCTTCATAAATTCCTTAACCTGTTTGATTGGATGGGTGGTGTGTTTGTGTTCTGCTGTTTCCAGTGTTCTTAGGTCTTGCTGACAAGATGCAGAAGAATTGGATATAGTATGGGAGAGAGTATCTTCTGATACTCCCCAGTGTCACCTCCTTATTCAAATTTTGGTATGTTGACATAATTGGTCATCTGTGTTTGGTAAGATCAAAGGGCAAGCTCACAAAAACACTGCTGCGCTAAGAACTTAATACTTTATTCTACCACAAATGCCTGTGCATGTGTCACTTCCTTTCCTCTTCTCAGACAAAAGACACTTCGAGCATCTTTTGACTCTCGGTAGAATAACTTCACTGTTTAATTTTGGTGTACCAGCTTTCTGAAAGACCTACTTTTTAATACGAACTATTTATTGAATAAAGTTAAATTTTTAAATATCATGTATAAACCATTACATTTTATGCTTTTTTAGTTTAGAGATTTTGTGGTGTGTATTGGAAGTCACATAGAATAGTCTATACAAGAAGATTTCTAGGCATTTCTATTATTTGGAAAGTGAGGCTTATAGTTGGAACGTATTTTACAAACACAACATATAGCTTTTCAGCAGTATATAAATTCTGATTAGCAAGTTTGTGAAAATATCCAAATAAGGCAGGAGGCATGGGGTCAGAGTAATCACTGTAAAGGCTGGTTTCCTGAGTTAAAAGCCATCCTTGTCATACATACGTGTAGGTGGAAAAATTCTGGTGAGTAACAGCAATATCCCTATCTCGCTGGACTGCCCTTGGCTTTCTCAAATAAACATTTTCTCTGGCATCATTGTGAAGTGGAAGTCAGGCACATGCTGCGATAATTCTCTCAACTGACGGTGTACTACAGCCAGCAATTGAATAGCCAAATGTTTGAAACCATGCCAAAGAGAATTATTACGACAGGGTTTTCGTATTTAGGGGAAGTAAGGTAAAAAAGGCGAACAAACTAACTTTCCTATTTTCTTCCAGTATTGGAGGAGGGAAATGAGAAAGTGATGGATCAAAATGAAAGTGATGGAAAAAGTGATGGATTTTCTTTTGGATTGACAAACATCAATACAAGTATAGGTAGTATTTAAAACAGCGTGCATCTTCCTTACATCAAGTTTCAAGTTGATCTGGAAAGACGAGATCACAGCTGACCTCTAGAAGACTGCTGTTTATAGTGGTATTTTTCGAACATATCCGTTCATTTGAAGTCACCAGGAAAGTTCTCTTCTGCCAGTTTGCTGTGTAAATTTTGAAGTGATCCTTCTTTGAGTTGATTCAAGAAGAGTTTATTCACAAGTGGAGAGTACCTGACCGAATCCTAATATAGCTGTAGGAAGAAGTGGTTGATGGTACTGTCGATATAGTCTTTCACTGTGGCGCTTCTCTTTTGTCCTGCAGTAGCAGCTAGTAATTTGAAAATGGCATTTTGCAATCTTTGGAAGGTAGTTCATAAAATATCGGGAGTGGTGAGGTGAGAACTGGAGAGCATAACTCCCAAAATCACATTCTGTTATTGTTCTGAGTGGATGAAAAGCAATTAGTGGGACAAAGCACTGAGATGCCAGGAAGCTTAATATGGAGAAAACAATTTATGCTCTAGTACAAACCGGACGGATGCGGGGATATAATTACAGTGTACCATTGAAACTACAACAGTTTGTTTGCCTCAGCCCCCTGGTAGCTTGGGTTTGCCCTTTTCCTTCTTGGGTAGGAGGTCTTAGAGAGTTCTGTGTTCAGTGTGGTGGGGAGGAATGGACCCACAGTAGTGCTCCTGGAGTCTGTTGGGAGGGGATATGGGCCAGCAGATAGGTCAAACTGTCCACAGATTTCAGCTGTGGCCCGTAGAAAAATTGCAGAGTTTTGTTGTGTCAGACTTTTTGTGGTTTGAAAACCTTAGCTACTTTGTTGCTCTCAGCAGTTAAGCAAATACTATTTTCAGCTACTTTGAAGTAGAGAATCTGGGGTGAGAGGAGGGGTCTTTGATTTCAGTAGCTGAGAGAGCAAACTCTCTGATTCGACCTTCATTCTCCTTCATGGCTAGCTTCAGAATAGTAACCTTTTCTACTTCTGACTTGAGAACAGAGTTTGAAGAAGTATGTGAACAGTTCTTTGCTATATGGGTCAGAATTCTTCAATAATTCTTTGACCAGTAGTCGAATCTTATAACAGGAACAAAAGTATTAAGTTGGTGGCAGTTCCATCTCCTGTGACCCAGAGGATGCCAAGGCATGCATTCTTTTGGAGTGCAGTGAATGGCTTCTGACTAAAATTCTTCCCTTTGAGAAAGCTTCAGTTACTATTATTATTCTTTGGACAGCTAAAATAGAAGAAGGGCTACCAAAAGGGCGCTTTCCGTTTCCTTGACATTTATGAGGGAGAAACACTTTAAAAAAGGAAATGTTAGTTTACAGAAGTTGGTTAAGGGACTAAAATCAGCTATGTATTTGAATTTACTGTACAGTATTCGATATCGTTAATTTTAAATTAGCAGCTATATTTTAATCCATTCCTAAACGAGGTTTTTGTTAAATATTTAATGGATTTATGTAAATGTCTTCAAGGAAATGTGTATTCTAACTGAAGGAAGAAGTCTGCAGTGTATTTTTTATTTTAGAAGGGTTGGAGTTTCTTTTGGTTGAGCCTGTTTTTCTATTCATGTATTCTATTCTGAATAAATCAAACCCTAAAAATTGCTTTAATCTTATATTGACAGAAGATTTTCTTAGCAGTAATGGTAGATGTTTTCTTTATAATGCTTTCCAAGGGGATGCTCAGTGAGCAGGATTTCAGTGTGTGGAAGTTTTGAGTCAGATTGCACAGCCAAAGGTTTTTGTTCATAAAGCATACAATTTCTTACACAGGCAGTGATTTGAACAGAGTTAAAGAAGCTAGATCCAGACTTTAACTGATATCAAGTAAATGGTATCTTTTCATTCGCATGCTTGCTGATGTGACTTTTAAAGCAATTTACCATTTAACTTCTTAAACATGAAATTTCAAAAGCTCCTTTTAGCTCCAGAACTGTGTACATAAATGGATTTGTGAAAGTTGCTCACAGTTTTATATGATTTAGAGTTCTATTGAGATTCACGGATGCAAATTTTGTTTGCTTTTTAGGTTCCTGGCAAGATTTCTTTATGCATTGATTGTGAATTACTAAGGTAGCAGTTGCAATTTTGCTGCAGTGCAGGCTTGACTGTAGTAATTCCTGTTTTGTACTGTCTGGTCAACTGGCCTGTCCTACTGTCTCAGCTGGGGCACATTCTAGAAGGTTGTTTGGAAATTTTTGGCTAAGTGCCTCGTAGTGTAAATTAAGTTTTACATTACTTAGCCGGAAATATGCAAATGCATCCAGGACTGATGCTTCATTGTTTTTATATTGACATACATAGAAGGAGAACAGAATGAGGAGCTTTGCTATGACGGAAGTAGAAGGAGAGATGTAGAACTGCGTTATTTGGCGTGGTACTTTAAAGCAACAACTGAATGTCCATCAGAAAATGTCAGATTGAGATACTGATTTTCACAGAGCTAGCTTACAGTTGTTTAGCATTACAACTAATGCTGTCAACAAAAGTGTGTCTAAAACGATGTTTCATGAAGAGAGTCAGGAGGGCCTACCATGAGTTAAGTCCAGAAAGTTAAAAGGTGAAACAAAACCTGTGACTGCATAATTAAAAATTCTGAGCTACAGTCTTAACTTAATCTGAGTTCAATGCATTTTTCTGAATGGATGGTATTCTCAGGGTAGAGAAACATAAACTTTTTTTTTGCATTTTTTAAAGTTGTCTTGTTTAGCCTTTTCAGGCATGCAAAGAGACTAGCTCAATAGGTTAATTTTTGCCAAATCGAAAAAATATGTGCTAAGTTGGCTTGTGATTGTTTCACTTCCTTGGAGAATAAATGTGTCTATGCAGGTTTTCCTGTTTTATGTATTGTTCCCATATAAGAAATATAGGCTTCTGTATTTAGCTATTATTATTATTATTATGTTAGTTTCTCTTTTTTTCTTACACACTCATGAGAGAAAATGTCAGTTTTTCCTATTAGTGAGTTTTTGAAAACACGTTTGTGTTCAAGGTGAGCTATAGTATACTTATAAACAAAATTATTTTTTTATATGCATGAACAAATAGGTAAAAATTTTCAATTTGTGGCTTTTTTTTTGATTAAAAAAAAAGATGGTATGTAATTTATTCCAAAATAACTTTAAATAAATGAATGGAAAGTGAGCTGAAAAATTGGTTCATTGTAGCATTTTTATTTAGATGTATGTAGTCTGTTAGTGTAAAGCCATGCAACACATCTACTGTGTTATCTACCAGTAAGAGAGTAACGAGAGTACAGTATGAAGAACACGTATTTATCAGACTTTGTGACACAGTTGGGAAAATAAAATAGTATGACAGATGAACTTCTAAGCATGAATGCTACTGTTCATAAACTATTTTAATAAGAGAAAATGGAATGTCGCTGGGAAGAATATACATAGTGAAAATCTGGTTATGGATAATTTCTTTTGTTTGTTTGCTTGTTTTGGGCTTTTTGGTTTTGTCTTTCCTTGGTAAATAGTTCATGTTTTCCTTGAAATCTGTGGAAAATTTATGAGACCAATTTAAAGTCCTTGTCTAGTAAGAGACTTAAAATTTTTAGAAGTGAAGAAATATTTCACTTTTGAAAATGTATTTACAATACTGTTTACAGCTTGCTAACATATATATGGAATGTCACTTACAGGTGCTGACCTTAAAGAAAGGGCAAAAATGCACTCAAGTGAAGTTAGTTCTTTTGTCTCCAGAGCAAGAGCAACTGTTAATGAATTGGGTAAGTAACTTCTCCATTGAAAAATGTTTTTATAACTTCACCCTGAGAGTGTTAGATCAGGGGGATGACGCAAACATGCATAGTTAGTTCTTGACAGGTAGTAGAGTATCCCTTACTACGTAGTATCACATCACAGATCTTGAATTGGAAGGAACCCATAAGGACTATTGAGTATATTGATGAATATTATTCATGGTGCATTTATTCTCTTTAAATGTTCAAAGTTGAGTTGGATGTTTTTTAAGAATGCTAGAAAGGCTAGATCTCAACTGCAGTAGAGGTGATTTGCCCTGGTGTTTTCATAAAGGGGGGGTTGTTCAGTGGCATCAAAGTGCTTTGGAATTCAGTTTTTACTATTGCATTCTTGTGGTTGGTATAATTAGTACAGTCTAATACATTTTAGAAACATGTTAAACATCAGCTGCTGATAGAAATTTAGCTACAAAGGTCTTCTAAATTTTTTTTTAATATGTTTTGGTGTAGTAAAACCTGTTAATAGTTTTGGATTTTAATCAATTTGTACCGGTTTTTAAGGATAGTAATTTCTCTAAGTTTTATTTTATGAATTCACCATCTAATTATATTTCTACATCTCTGCTGATCAGTTTAAATATAACTACTTTTCAACAGGTTATTGCCAATGTGATCTGTTGAAAAGAGAAGTGTAGTGTTCCAAGTTTGAAGGAATTAATTTTCTATATTGAACTTCTATATAAAACATATTCTGTCACTTGAAATTTAGGCACACAACTCTGAGGAATAAATAATTACTCAGAAAATTTATTTAGATGCATTTCCTTAAGAACACTATGTCAGATTTTGGTTTGGCAGAATGTTATCAATGGATACCAGTTTTTTTTTTTTTAGGTAAATGACAAACTGCTGAAGAATGAAACTTTGGTTAGGTAATTCATGGAGATACTTATGTCCTGAAATGAATGTCATGTCTTTGAAGTGAAGTAGATACTCAAGGCTGTTTAAATAAGTGAAATCTGTAAAATATGTAGGAGTGAATAGATAATTAATTTCCTGCAGCTGATACTGTATGTCATGCTTGTATTTCTTCTTTTATTGGAATGCCAAGCAAGTAGCAACAAGTTGTTCCATTCATTTGCTTTGTAAGAATTTTGGGGGGCTTTCTTAGCATTAAATAATAATTTTTCAGTCTTCCTTGTCTTGAAGTTACTGGAAATACTTTAAGCTGGTATTAGTGTTTAAATATGGGCAACTGGTTTCAAGGTATTCCTATGATTAGTAAATAGGTATTTTTTAGATTGATTATTTTCAAATTTTTGAGTGAGAAAATTTCTAAAGTCTGAAGGAATATTTGGGTTTGGCAGTCTTCACTGAATGACTGGAAAATATTTGCAGTTATTTGATGCTTTGTTTTGCCTTAGGGTTGATAAAACTTCGAGAAAAATGTTTAATTGTTTTCATCTTCATTAAGGTTCCTGTGAGAGTATTTAACTACTGAGTATGTAAGCAAATTTTCAGTGTTGTCTAAAAGGCTTTCAGTGAATTACTTGAAGTTTAGGAAACCAATGTGAGTGCTTTCATTCCTCGATCTCTAGTCACTTGAGAAAGAAGCATGGAACTGGGGGCAAGTGGAATTAATATTTGAGAATCAGGGTCACTGAAGTACTGAGTTACAAAAGTTTGTGTGGGAATGTGCTAGCAATTTGACGTGCATGACATTGGTTGGAAAAGACAAAGAATTTGAAGATATAGCCCTTGCCTGATACTTAAACTAAACTTTTTCCTTAGGTTGACCAAGTGTTTCTGTGCTTGCTCATCTTTGTCTCTTCCTACCCCTTCTCACTCCTTTCTCACTCCTTTCTCACTCCTTTCTCACTCCTTTCTCCCT
>VZRR01012419.1:84055-112436 GCA_013398015.1 Oreocharis arfaki
TTTGCCTCCCTTTTCCTCCCTTTGCCTCCCTTTGCCTCCCTTTGCCTCCCTTTGCCTCCCTTTGCCTCCCTTTGCCTCCCTTTCTTTCTGTCCCTCCTTCTCCCTCCCTCCCTTCTTCCACAGTAGATATAGTTATCGGACAGATTAAACATTTTTCTGGGTCTTTGCATGTCAGTTTGAAAATCACAGAACCATAGAATGGTTTGGGTTGGAAGGGTCCTTAAATACCATCTTGTTCCATCCTCCTCACAGCAATCAGGTTTACTAGACCATTCTCAGAGCTCCATCCAGTCTGGCCTTGAACACTTCCAGGGATGGGGCATCCACAGCTTCTCTGAGCAGCCTGTTCCAGTGCCTCACCATCCTCACAGTAAAGAATTTCTTCCTAAAATCTACTCTTTTCCAGTTTGAATCCATTCATCTTGTCCTGTTGCTACACGGTCTTGTAAGAAGTCCCTCTCCATCTTTCTTGTAGGCTCCCTTCAGATACTGGAAGGCTGCAATTATGTCACTCCAAAGCCTTCTGTTTTCTAGGCTGAACAATCCCAATTCTGTCGGCCTTTCCTCAGAGGAGAGGTGCTCCATATCTCTGATCAACTTGGTGTCCCTCCTCTGGACTCACTCCGGAGTTCACTCATGCCAGCAGGTCAATGTCCATCCCGTGATGAGGACCCCAGAGATGGATGCATTACCCCAGGTGGGGGTCTCATTATGTTGTTCCCTACATCAGGCAATGGTAGACAGTATTGAAAAAATGTATTTATGAGGTTAGATTAGATGGGTGCATAAGATGTCCCATTGTGTGATGCCCTCATGAATAGAAATGACTATTAGTTTTGTGGCAAGTCAGAGGTTCTTAGTTCTTTTTTTTTATTCTTCTGAAGAAGTGATCTGTCATTACAAAGTGTAATTTATGTAGAACTATAGGGACATTGTATTTGCATTTGGTCACTGCAATTAATCTGTATATTGAGAATAATAATGGTATTTTTCTTGCCCAGCAACAACTAGAATGCTGTGAGATAGTTAAAGAGGGGAAACAATTTTCAAATTAATATATACCACTGCAGAATGTTATGTAGCTAGGGAACAATATTTCCCGTCTCCTATTTTGTTCTTTTTTCTATCTGAGTTTAGTACTATAATCTCATTTAAAATGTATTCTACTTTTTGCTTTTCAGAACTAGGTCATGTTTTGATAATTGCATTTGTATTCAGATGTGTGACCTAGTAAGGAGTTAGATCTTTTTGGCTATATTTTCAGAAAGAAGACCATTAAGTTACCTTTATAGATTAAATACAGTAAAGGTTAGTTATGTCTTGAACAACTAGATAAACTTAGCTTTTTAGAATCGATATCCTGTGGCTTTCTGTAGTTTCTGTCAATTTCATTACATTTAAAATCCTTACAGTAGTGGTTTTGTAGAAAGCTGTAGTATCATTTTGAAATACAGCTACAGAAGAGAATTTTCTGGAAATTAAAAGCATACTGCACTTGTTTATGTGGGAATAATTTATGTCTTCTTACTAAATTTGGGTGAAGAAGTAAGACTGCAGTAAATATGACTTTGTTTAAAAATAAATGCATAAAAAAAGAGCTGAAAAAATTGAGCTGAACCATTAGTTGCGGCACTTAGGGCTTTGAGTTCGGGAGGGGGAAATCAAAACAGCCTCTATTTTTAGCAGTGGTTGCTTTTGCTAAGATTATACCAGGATTGTGGAGGTGGGTTTGGGTTTGTGTCTGTGTGTCTGGGTTTTTTTGTACTTTTTTCTTTGTTGTTGTTGTTTTTTTTTTTTTTAATAGTAAGAATTATAAGACTGCTTGTCTTTTAGTATATTCTGCCTTGAAGCACTTCGTTACTGATGTAAGTCTGTCTTTACCCTCAAGAAATTAGGAGAGAAAAGCCTTTATAGACGTCTTGTAACCATGCACAACAAGACAGGCCTGGCTAAATTAAGTCAAATGATAATGATTTCCAGAAGCCTTGTTTTTGAGGCTTTGTGGGGGAAAAAAACCCCCATCATTGTGGATTAGATCTTCAATATGTATTTTGTAGTATGCCTCTCATTAAGTCCATGTTGTTCTTTATACTGGCTGTGGGGTCAGGGCTGTGATAGTGTGTATTTGTTATCTTCTGGGATTTCAGTTGCAGAACAAACTGAGACTATGTGTGGAGCTGAATGCAATCACCACACTCCTCAATAAAAACATGTTAACATGGATAATAAATATATAAATATATAAAAAATAATAAAACCAATAAAAACATGTTTAATAAAAACAAAAGCTGAAGCTTTAGAAAGAATTTCAGTTCAGCAAATACATATAATTAATCAAATTGACATTTGGCACCAACCTCTGTTAAGTGAGGAACAGAATTGATTAGCAAAGCTCTTCTGAAGGATGTAGGCGTAAGTGTCCAAATCCCATGATCAGGGAATAAAAATTGGAGACTGACTTTCTTGGTTGCTTTTTAAAATTAACGTGTGGTCAGGCTTGTTTTTTATTTCACATTTGGAGACAAAACACCTTACTCATGGCTTGATGGGACCTAGATCTGAACTAAGTTAAGAATAAATTTTTTAGTAAAATACTGAAGTTACTTGTTTTCTGTTGGTCTCATTGCATTATAACAAATCTTGCCGGTCTTTATGAAAAACGTTTGATTAGATTTGATGCATACGCTGTGATACAACTTTAATAAGTGGTGATATTTAGTAACTTTGTTTATACATAGTTCTATCAGGTATGATTAGTTTTAACATTGTCCACTTTGAAAGAGATCATTCTGAATGAAAGCATCTTGTGGTCAGTTGCTTGCATTTGTGGGGGTTTTTTTGTGTGTTTTTTATTTTATTCAGAGCAAATACAGTTCTGTATTTACAGATTTTTTTTTTTCCTTCTGTAGCATTTTTTCTGTCCTTCTGGCTTTCAGTCATCACCAAACTTTTAATTTACTTTAAAGAGTGCACTTGTTTATCCTTCAGACAAACATCTTCTTTTCAAAAAAGTTCCTAGGATGACTACTGAAGATCATTCATACATGCGTTTTTTGGTGTCACATTATATGCTATGGTTTGGTTTTGGATGCAAGCTGTCAAAAATTGGTTGCAGAGGTCCCAAGAATGGCATTAGGATTATAAAAATTTTCACTTGATTGCTGGTCTGCTAACTGCTACTGCACCTTCACATTGTGAAGGCTTAAAAATAAGCAAGAATTATCATTGATGAGGTCGGTGCTGAGCCTTGTTTTAGTGTTTGAATTTCTGAAGCTTCTGTGGAGCTGTGGTTAGCATTTTAAAGCCTGGTTTAGTAGTGAACATTTAAAATTTACCAACTTTACTAAATCCATCTGTGTTTGCTGGAAGTAAATCTAGTCATCAAAGATGGAGTACTCTAGTTAGGAACTCTTTTGATAAGATCTGTGGATTTCTTTCTTAGGGAAGAGAGGTACAGGCTATGAGTTGCATTTGCTGGGAAGCTGAATGAAATTTCAGATAGCTATCAAGTTTGAAAAGGGACAAATTACAGCTAGCAGAGCCATGCTTAACAGCCAGCCTCAGGCATCGTGATCTTTCTGAATTGCTGACACTGTGAAAGGAAGATTTTTAGCACAGCATTTCGCTTACTGTATTATGATGTTGCCTGTTTGATTAAGTGTACAGCATAACTAATACAGTCCTTGAGCACTAGCATTCTGAGTGGGTTGCTGGGCTCTTGGTTGTTTTCCAATCGTAGATTTCGTTCTTCTCTTTAAATTGAATTAATTTAAGATAGCCTTTGACTAAGTGTTGTCTGCTCCTGGTGCTGCTGTACAGCCGTGACAAAGATCAACATAGCCTCAGCAGTAGTTTAGTTTTCCTTCTGGTAGTTAATCCAAATGTTGTTCTGTGAGGACAAGAGACTATGCTCTGAACATGGCTCTTTAAAGTTTCCTTCCACGAAGGTAACTGTACCAAAAGGTGGGTGCTGCTTGCTCAAATGGTTTATTGAGATCAGCGCAGCCAGTTTGCACAGTGTTGAAACCAGCCTCCCGGTATCACTTGCTGTCCAGGGCTTCCATTCCTTCTTTAGGGGGACACACTGTGCATGTTTGATGCATTGGGAACACTATCCTTTCCTCACCCTGTTCAGGTTTGAAATTACACGTTTCAATCACTGCATGAGAAAGAATAGTTTGTTAGCTCTTTGCTTTGCCTGTCTTGGTCTCTGGCTCTGTTCTTTGAACGAATTGGTATTCAAAGGGCAGCAATTCCTGACATGGTACTGAGAGCATAATGCTGCTCTTCTGTTGAAGAAATCCTGAGCTCACTGGTTGGGCCAAGCACAAGGCTTTAACTGCAGAATAGCATTGTCGAGTTTTGTACTGAATAAACCTTTTGCTTAGGTAGGCACTGGCCTGATGATTTTACTAATCTAGTTTATTTCAAAAAAAGAAATTTATGCTTACGTGGAATGTTAGGGAGTGTTTCTTCTGTGGTGTTCTGTGAATGAATTGGCTTGAAACTATTGCTTGGTACATTATGCTAGTTTAGAAATAAAAATATTTTAGCACTAGACTGGGGAATGTATTGTGCCAAACAAGAGTGCTTGTAGAGTGTGTGTTATCTTCCTACTGTAAATCAGACAAGTAGACAATAAAAAAAATGAAAACCATATCCAATTTAATTCTCTTAACAACCCGAGATTGTATTAGAGACTGTAGTTGTGTGTGTATATTATATAGAGATTGTAGTTTGAGTTTTACATGCTCTTTAAGAAAGAAGAAAAACTTTCATAGAAGGAGAATGTGAAAATGTAACTGAATTCATTTAACTCCTTTGTGTTTCGTAAATTCACTGCTTGATTACATGCTATGCTGTTTTTGTGTGAGTAACAAGTTCTTAAATGTACTTAGAGTAAAAAATGCAAGAAATAATTTTCATTTTTCTTTTATCCAAAGCTTTCATTCACTTGCACAGAAAGTAGAGTCTGTCATCTAGGTTTTGCTTCATTATTGTCTTACTGAGGGCAGAATGAGAAGAAGACGAAACGTTAGTAACTATGAATGAACGGAAGAATATGTTTATCAAACTGAAGTGTGTCACTGGAGATGATTGAAATATCCAAATGATTTTATATAGTACAAGAAAATAATGGAAAAGTTGGATACAGAAAACTGTAGCAAAGGGTTTAATTAAACCACCTCTTTAATTCCCGTTAGTTTCCCAGTTTCTGTTTCTGTTATCAAGAATGTAAAACACACTGTTTCTCTTACTTGCCCATAATAAACTACCAAATAGAAAATTTTTAAATAAAGAATATAATATTCCTCTCCTAAAGTTTGAATTTTTTTTTCAATTCAAAAATATATTATTTCTATATCATGTATAAGATTGAATGATTAATGGAGGAAACTGGGAAATTAATAGGATTGAGACAGATGCTTTAGCCGCTGTCAAAATAAATGGAAGAAAAACTTTATTAATACCTTTTGCTTAGTAATCAGCTGTAGGCAATGTGCAGTAACCATTTCCATTAAAAAACAAAATTTCTTTACAAATACTAAAATACATTTTTTTTTAACGCAGCTCTTTATTGTTATTGTCTGCCTGAGCTTTGAAGGTATTAAAGCAAAGACAGTAATGTACAAGCAAGTCTATCAACAGTTGTAGTCTAGTAAGCTTCTTATGTAAAGCACAGGAATTAGAAGGTACCTAAAAGCCTTTCAGGGTTGTAACTAGCAGATGTATGGCATAGAATTGCATATCCAGACTTTAAAGTGTGGCCGTTTGTGCAGATGAATATATTTTTGAAACGTGGAGATAGAGAAATTAATTGAATAATCAGTTTGTCATTATTTTTGCAGTTATGAGAGGTAAAGCTTTGTAACATTTAATTACTTGCCATGTGCAGAAATGGTTTGACCAATCTTCTTTATCCCAAAGTTCATGTAGGAAGATTTGGCAGTCTCTCTGAGCCACTTTCGTATGTTGCTGCATACGCTGGTTGGTTTTCTTAGTTACAGAATGGATGAAAGTACTTGTTGAAGTATTTTGTTTCTGTTAGCTTTTTTCCCCATAGAAGAATCTTTTTTTTATGGTAGTAGCTTGCAACTGAAAATGAAAGCAAACTGTTGTAGTCACTGACTTGATTCCAGATTTTGCATGGCAAGGTAACTGCCTGAACGAAACTGCCATTGCAAAGGTTGTATGCCATCGCAGTGCTGTTCTTCAGGAAAAGGTCCTCAAAAATGAAATCAAGGTACAGTGTCGTGTTGCAATTATTTGTCTGATTTCCTGTTACATAATATGTTAAATGTAATTTTGTGATTATAATGTTCCTAGTATAAGGAATATTCCAATTATCAGAATTGCACATGAACTGCCTCTACTTGCCACTCAAGGGGCATAGTTTATGCCCTTTATGCCCCTCTTTCTTTTTTTTTTTGAGTTATAAGATCTTAGTTTTTGTAGTCAGGAGCCACATCACCAAAAGACATCAAGAATCTGGGTAGTGAAGAGGTGGAAGAGAAATCTATTCTGAGTTACAAAATAAGAATATTTAGGTATACGCTTATTTTAAAACCAAAGTAAAAATCCATTCCCGGTTTTTATGCAAGCTAGGATGTAGTTTCAAATAATCATTACTGCTGATTCAAAATTCCTGTTTATGTCTGTGACCTTTTGAAAATTCTTTTATAACCTGTAACCAGACAACTTGGAGATTCTGGGTTCCTAAATAAACTCTGTAAAGCAGCAGATCTCAAACCTTTCAGTGCTGGTGTAGGAATCATTTCATAGACTTGCAATATTATATAGGTTTAAAGTATTGTTAGTTGAAATATACACTAAAGATAAATAGCATGTAAATAAGTGCATCGCTTTGTAACAACAAGACTAAAATTGGTAATTCTTTCTTTGACATTCTCACTCTTAATATTGAGTGATCTCTTTTTTCTTCTTTCTTGCTATCCTAGTGGGTGACCTTCAATTATGGAATCTATCTTAGTGGTATTTAAACATTTTGGGGGCATGTGACCACTCTTTTTATTAATTTGAAGGTGCCATTGTCAATACATTTAAATAAATGTACTAAGAAATGGGGAGGGAGCTTTCTTACCTGTAGATTAAATGTTGTCCTTGGAAAGGTTCTGGGACAGCTAAATGTGGAAACTAAACTACTCCTGGGCACACTACGGGCGAGAAGGTCATAAGGTGTAGTCAGCCTGGAGTCAGAAGAGGGAAATGTTGCTTAACCAGTTTAACAACCTGTGATGAAATGGTTAGTTTGTTAGATGAGAAGCAAGCAGTGGATATTCTCGACCTTGCCTGTAAGGCTTTTAAAAGTATCTCTTGCAGAATTTTCGTAGAGTAACTGGTGAGTATGGACTGGATGAAAAGGCAGTGAAATGGACTGAAAATTCTCTAAATGAATGGGTGCAGACTGTGCATCAGCAGGATGAAGTCTGCTTGGAGGCCTCTAGCCAGAGTGTATCCCTGGGGCAGTGCCGGGTTCAGTCGTGTTCAACATCTTTAATGGTGTGGATGGTAGGAGAGTGCTAGTTTGCTGATGATGTAAAATCATAAGGAATGGGTTTTGCTGCCATTCAGAGGGAACTCAGCAAGCTGGAGAAATAGACTAACAGGAACCTCATTAATTTCTACAAAGGAAAATGCAAACAACCTCATGTACTGGATATATGATGGGGGTAATGACATGACAAGCAGCAGCCCAAGAAAGCCCCGTAGCTCTGGATGGGACGCCAAGTTGAATGTGAGACAGCGCTGTGCCCTTTTGGCAGGGAAGGACAGTGGTATCCTGGGCTGCATTAGGATGAGTGTTGCCAAGAGTTGAGAGAGGTGATCCTTTGCCTCTCATCAGCGCAGGTGAGGCCACTGCTGGAGTACTATGGCCAGTTCTAGGCTTCCCAGTGAAAGACACTGGGCTACTGGAAAGTCCAGTGAAAGGCCCTGAAGGTGATGGATGCTCCAGAGCGTCTCTTCTGTGAGAAAAGTTAGAGGAAGCTAGGACTGTTCAGCCTAGAGAAGAGAAGGCTTGAAAGGTGATCTCAGCAATATATATAAATATCTAAAGGGAGGTTGCTAGAAGATGAAGGTAGGCTATCTCTGGTGGTGTCTAGTCTCAGGACCAGGGGCAACGGGCACAAACTGGAACAGAAGAGATACTCTCTGAGCATCAGGAAGTCCTTATTCACTGTGAAGGGGACTGAGCATTGATACCGGTTACCCAGTCAGGTTGTGGAGTCTCCCTGCTTAGAGATCTTCAAAAGCTATCTGGACATGAGCTCGAGTAACTTGTTCCAAGTGATGCTGGTTGATGAGACAAGCTGGACAAGGTGAGCTCCAGAGGTCTCTTTCAGTCTCAGCCGTTCTGTGATTTAGAGGTTTCTCATGTGCTGCAGACATATGTAGGCAGATACTTGCCACACTTCCTTAATCTACCGGAGTTAGATAACAAACTGTGGAACTGTTAATCTATTCCTCAATTTATAGCATACTTTCCTAAAGTAATCCATGTAATACTGACAGTATGCAGGATATTTTTATACAATTCATCCTCCTGGCTTTATGTTTTATGAAATCCATTATTCAGAAGGAAAAATGAGCTGCTGGAAATGCCCCCTGAAGTTGCTTGTTCTAGTAAGCTGTTTGCTGATCAACTTTATTTGTCAAATGATCAGAAATGCAAATGTAGAATAAATAGCTTGGACAATATTTCTTTGTTCTATGGCAACTCAGTTGTGGTGTCATTTAAAATTGAATTCTGTAGCTACTTCTGTCCTAGATGGATGCTTGGTTTTTGAGGCAAGTGGAGTATGCTCACTACTTTCTTTTCAGTTTCATTCTGGGAAACAATAATTCTTCTGTTCATAGTTAAAGACAAGTCAGGGTTATGAGTCTGGTTCAGTAGGTACTACGGGTAGTGACCAGCTTTCAGTTTATATCTGAATAGCTGTTCTCTCTGAAGATTAGTTGCCAGAGGTCACTGAATGAGAAAGGAACAATAAGAACCTTTTTTGAACATTGTCCAGGTATAGGACAGCACAGCAATAGCAAGGGAGGTTAAGGTGACTGTCTTTCATTTTAATGTTTCGTATCAAATGCATAAAATGGCAGGCTTGAAACTGGGGCTTCATTTGAATGTTTGTAGATACCAAATTCTGACTGCTAGTAAGTTGAATTGAAAATATTTATCCTAATCTGTAAACAAATACTTCAAAAATAGAAGTTAGTTATATCTTAAGGGACTGTGTAGCATTTGTGCAGTTAGGGCTTGAGTGGGCGTTCACGGAATTTTCTTTTCTGGTTCACTGGAATCATGAAGTGTTACTGCAGTAGCAGTGCAGACCTTTTGCTCTAAGAGAAACTGAATTCCATGTCTGTTGGACTTCAGTTTTTAATGATGACTCCTATGTCCTAGGTAAGATATTCTTTAGGTTGAGTGTAACCGCTGCCAAGCTACAAATGAGTGATTCTCATATACTTCATTGGCACTTGAATAGTCTAAATCTCAAAATCTTCTGTCTAGCTCAGGAATAGGTGTTTTTTTCCTTTTATATGAGTATGTGGTACAGTTGCTTACAGAAAATATTACAGGTATAAATTTATTTAGCAAACAAGGAGGACACTCACAGGAGGTTGGTCTTTTTGCATTTGTTATATTCTGAATTAGTAATTCTTCTTCCTGTGTGTTAAGTATTTTATGTTAATCAATTTAGACAAGTTGACCAGGAACACAAATCACAAAACCTGGAATTCTCAATAACCATATTATTCTTCCTCTGCCTGTTTCAGGAACTCACAGGAAGGGATCAGCATTTGTGATAGGTCTTCCTTTGAGTAACTGGACGCCATGTAAAGAAAGTGGGTTTTTGCCAGTTATGTAAAATCCACTGTATATAATGTTTCATTAAAACAAGGCTACTTTCATATGTACTTTCAAATTGTTGCCATTATGGTTTTACTGTATGTATTCGTTCTTCATACTTCCTCCTTCCTCTCTAACTGTGGAAAGTAGATTTTTCCTAGTTGATCAGGCCACTTATTTTTTGTCAATAATGAGAAACTGAGGTTGTGCACGAATAGAAAATAGGGTTGCTTGAGGGTTACTAAGAACATGTTACATGTAATCCAGTTTCCTCCCACCTATTATCTTGCATGTCTGTAATTTTATAAGAACTTTCTTAATAAATTAGTCAGAAGACTAAATAGTCATTTATGATTCAGGTCAGTAGAATCCAGGCAATTTCTGCTTTCTGTTTGGGGAATGTCAGTGTCCGCAATAATATGAATCAGCTGTGTGGGCGTTACGGCACACATCTGAGAAACTATTTAGTGGTCAAGTCCTCCAGACCAGGTGCCTGTATTCGTATGCTGGCCTGTTGTTTGTCGTGTCATGGTCTCTAAGCAGAAAGGAAATCCCTTGTTAGTCACCAGCAGTAGACGTCATGTGGAAAGTCTCTTGAAGGTGAAATAACAATTACCTGCTTCAGAACAATTGTGATTCTTTGAAATTACTTCCAATACATTACATGTGTTTTTATATGCTTAATTGCAAAGTGCTTCTCCTGTGACATTCTGTACTCATGGCGAAATTGTGGGAGGGTTTAGCTTACTCTATTCTACATCTTTCAGTAATGAAGAGTCACAAGAGAGCAGGAGCCAAGACTACAAGATGCTGCTGGTCAGCCTAATCTAAAATTACATGTGACATGTCTGTTTACCAGAGATGTATTTCTGAAGTTGAGCTGAACATTCACAGTTACTGCAGAGTAGGAAGCAGGTCTATTTCTTTATATTGCTGTATATTGTATTTTCTATTTTGTTTGAGCTGTTTATGGGTTTAGTTTACCTTTCTAGTGTTATTAAGTTTATTTTCTCTTATTGAAGTTCTTCAGTTTACCTGTCAGTCACTCTACCTGTATCATGTCTTGAATGGCCAGTAAACATGCTTTTTTACAAGTTTTGTCAGCTTCTGTGCTAACAGATTATTCCTCAAACAACTTAATACATAAAATGTATTTTGTTTTGCTTGTTCACGTTTGTCTTCTCTTCAGCTAGAAGTCTCTACTCCTGTGATCTCAAATATAGGGATGTGTACTGTACTTAATACCTTACTTTTCTGTAATGTAATTAAGCATTGATGTTACATTAGGGCGTGACTATTGGTGTTTGCTTAGGACATGTTTTATATGCAGAATAGAAGTGTATTTACAGAATAAGCAGCATGGTTCACATTAGAATAGATGTGTGAAGTAATCCTTTCTGAATTAATTGTGTGAACTACCTTATTATTTAGTGTCCTTCATATTCCACACTTTGATGTACTATGGTAACTCAGTGAAATTCTGTAACTAAAGTTTAATGCTGGTCATTACATAGTCATTGTAACTACTTCTAACAACACTAATCTCTATATATACATGGTTTACTCTTGTCTCTGTGTTGTACTCTCTCGTTTAATTTAGTTAATCTGTTTCTTTTATATGTATCTTAAATTCCTTTTTGATTTCACTATGCAGCTTGTGATTGCACCCTGATAAACTGGTATCACATCTAGAATTTAGCACTAATGAGTTGTAGTACAGCTGTTGCCTGAAATTTGTATCTTGTTATTTGAATCGTGACAAAAATATGGAATGTTAAAGTATAAAACCACTAGGCTTCTTGGCAAAGCTTTAAATATTTTTTTATCACTCATACCAAATGAGCCTTGTCATGTAGAATCATTGTGGAGATTGGCCTGTCTATATGTATCGTTTATTGTTCCTAAAATTTGAGTGCATACAACTCAGTGATTTAAAAGAGCTCAAGCTCAATTAAGTCTAGAGAACATTATTTGTCAAACTTCATCTCTGTTTTTGTTATAGGCTCAACAGTTTTGGCTGTTGTACATTAATGTCATGCAGATAAATGTGATCAAGTGCCTCTTATACTACAAAATACTAATACTCCAAGAAACTTTAGCCTTGTTAACAAGTTCTAGTAGCCTAGAAACTCCATTAACAATCCCAAATGATTACTAACTTTTTTCTGTGATAGTTTTTCTGATGCTTCACAAGAACATATTAAAAGGATTAATTTCTTAAATTCATTTAATAGGTACACACAAAGCTATTACAGGCAATTAGTATTTTGCCTTTCATTCGTTGTCAACTCTTATGCTAGGTGATTTTTTCAAATTAATATCCTTGGGAAGTGATGATTCTGACATACATTGTGAAACTGCGTTTTCTCCCCTTGAATTATGAATTTTTATTATTTCATGATAGGAATGCTGGCTGTAATTTTTGAAACCAAGCTGTTTTACAATACTCATTCTGTAACTTTCATTTCCATGTGTAATAGTCCACTTGAATTGCACCATAGCTGATTCCGGAAGTTGCTTATCTTATTCTGCCATGGAGTACTGCAAAAGCCATGCAAGTGCTCAAGATACTGTTTGCTAGTCTCTGATAAACGGAACATTCATACAGGCAGTAACTGCTGGAAGCTGCAGTTAACAATGACCCTGCCTTCATGTTCAGGCAAACTATTTTTTATTTACCCATGGCAAAGGCATATTTCTTTAAGAAAAAGGCTAGCTGTGTCAGCTAGCAAAATTGCAAGACTGTTTGGCAAATTGGTTGTGTTGACAGGGTTATAAGTTTCTGTCAGCAGCCTGGCCGTGCTGGAAATGAGAGTTGCCTTTCCATATAACTGAGAAGTAAATAGAGAAAGAGCAGATTTTTCTACTATTCTTCTGTCTCCTATGCCTTCTGTGGCAGATGGCAGGTATAATGGATACCTTGAGCTCTTTTAAATCAGTGAAAGAGCTCTTGCAAACAGTAATCAGTAGCCTCTTTTGACACTGAAATTGATTCAGATAATCACTGTTAATCATGATCCTAAAACAGCAACCCAGGGGCTTTGTTTTAAAGCATCTGTTAGAATCTTGAAAAGCATTGCTAAGTTTTTGTTCTTTTTTTAAAGACAATTGGATTTTCATTAGTTGTTAATCATAAAAACAGGTCGATTTGCAGCTAAAATAACATTTGTTTAATTACATATTTTGTTTGTTACCTAGTGAGAGACTTCAGGCCTAAATAATAATTGTCGTACTGATGTGCACCAATATTTAATTGATTCTTTTGTTAAATGAAGTTAATCTGAAGTGTATCTGTCAGGAAGAAGGTAGCACAATTTCTAAATTTAGAACTAGCTAGTTCATTAGGAAAAGTTGTAATTAATACATTAAATTGATAATTTTTGCCATATTACTCTTCTAAATTTTAAAAGGAAGTAAGTCTCTCATGTGTCACTTGCATTTATGTGTTGAGAGAAGAGTTTTTTCTCTTCTATTTTCGGCTAAGACTGAATGAACTAGTCAATGAATTCAATTACTTGAAACAATAAAACAACGAAAATATTTTTTTAACATCTGCAAAAAAAGCTGTTGCTGTCAGAGCTGGTTTAACATTTCAACAAGCTATACATCCAAGTGTCCAGCTGATGAATTGCTTTTGACTGTTTTTGAAACTTTTAATAGCAACAATATAGTACTGGAATACTGTTTGAGTATATTTTAAAATGGATAGCTTATGGTAACTCTTACATTAAATATAATAAAAGCTGTAATATACAAGTTTATTTCTAAAATGAAAATGCATTTTTCATCAAACTTTGTGGTGAAGATGGATGAATTATCAGAAGGTGAAAAGCAGTGCTTTAAGCTGATTGTTTAAGTGACTTTCCTGTGTCAGAGCACTGATGATAAATCACATACAAACCATGCCATGGTCGCACAGGCCCCTGGACCCCTGCTGCTTATCATGTGTGCTGGCAGCATGTGAATCTGCTTGTCAAACTGAAGACTTTCCCGCTTCTATTAAGCTGTTAGCTGCTGCTTTACAGGAGAAAAGGGGCAGTGGTGATGTCCACTATTGCCAGTGGTGGTCTAGAAATGTCAAGACACAGAGAGCTTCTAGCTGTGGAAGCATCACAGGTGCATCATGCGTACGTACACCTCTATTTCATCTGGGACTATTTGTATAAGTGCTTTGTCTAGCTCTGCTATCTTGAAGTTCACTTTTCAGATTTGTGTCAAAAGTGAGCAGAAGCCGGAGAAAGACACGCAGACATATTCAGCCACAGAGCGATACTGGAAGTAATTTTTTTTGCCAAGGTGTTGCTGATCAATCAGTCAATTCTTAGTCACAGATTATTTTATGAAACTTTTTTCCCATAGTATGACTGTACAATGAGCAAAATGTAATGGAATCACATTCCAGATATGTTCTTTGTGAGGTTGGTGTTAATTGGTACTTTCTTTTTCAGCTAATCTGCCTGTACCTACTATTGCTGCAATAGATGGAACTGCCTTAGGTGGTGGCCTAGAACTTGCGTTAGCCTGTGATATACGGGTGGCAGGTAGGTCTGAATCCTGCTGTGGAATATAGGATTATTAGTGTTATAGCTGGCTTGACTAATCCATCTGTTGGCAACAGTCTTATAAAACTTACATTGTGTTTGACATTGTTTATAACCCATTATTTTAAAGGGCTTTAGCAGAAACCTGTCTAAGTATTTGCTGATGTTTCATTTAAAACAACTTAATGCTGTTAGCTGGATTGGTTTTGTTAAATGTTTATTTGATTCTTCTGACCCTAATTTTGTCAGTATTGCCATAAGGGTTTTTTAATTTTTTGTTGTTGTTTGCTTGTTTNGTGCATTTGGAGTGCTCTAGGTAGAGATTTGATTTTATCTGAACAGGGCGCAGGGGAAGAACAAAAGTTGGTAGTGAGTGTATTATTACACAAGAAATTAAATTACAGAAGTGACAACAGCTCTTGAAAAGAGGAACCTTGAGCTAATAAGCTATTAGAACGGTAAAGCCAATTGATGGAAAGTAAATGGAAACTTGGTCCTGAGCAATTGCTGGTAACTTAGGATTTATAAAGCTATTTGACTTTAGAGAATATTCTGTCACCTGAAGAATTCAAATAATCAGATACAGAATTCTACCCCATTCTAAGATGTTAAGCAATAACAGCCATTCCCCCTGAGTACTTTCCATTTGGAAGCAAGTCTCTGTTACTCACTATAATTGCTTACTTGCTATGTGAAAATTAAGAAGGTACTGAATTTGTCTTGATGGAAATAGATGGATCTTTTACTAAAAGCAGATCAGTCGAATCTGTTTGAAGATTTTTTAATAAACAAATGCTTTAAAAAGTGATTTATTTTGTTTTTTGAAGAAAATGTAATAAATTAGCAAACTTTGAGGTCATCATTACGTGTTTTCCATAGATTTTTTTCCCCTCTACGTTATACTAAGAACTTCTTTACATTCTGTTTTTTAGCCTCTTCTGCTAAAATGGGCCTAGTTGAAACAAAGTTGGCAATCATTCCAGGTGCAGGTATGAATGTTTTGCTTTTTCTACCACAGATAACTAAATAACATATGTGCTTTGTATTAGATTTTGAATTTTTTATGGATTTCTGCTTAATTTTATATTTCTGTTGAGTATTATAGCATGTTTTATTGCTTGTATTACTTACCAAAATTAATTTTAAAGTGTTTTTCTTATTTTCAGAGAGGGTCACGTGTGTATTATATTTTTAAACAAAGTCTTCATTAACTAAGTCAACATTGAGTGATTCTGTAAATGACACTTAATGCCTTGATCTGAAGGCTGAATAATTTTGCTAAGGGTCAGGCAAGGATAAAGGATTAACTGTCAGTGTACAAAAACAATTATTTGATTTAAGATCCACTTTTACATAGCATTTGGTACTTTAGGATTCAAATTCTGCTTTCAAGCTGCTTGTTTATTGGTTGTAACAAGTTTAAGAACTGAAAGTATAGCTGTCGCTAAATGTGTTATCTTGCCAAGATTTTTTGCGTTAAAAACTTCTTTTGTATTTGGAAGGCCAGTTGATCTGCTTTTCCTAGACTCAACATGAATGAAAGTTACGTAATGAATAGTGTTCAAGGAGGTGTTACGAAACCTTTTGTTTTTATTTTATGTATAAATCATTGTTGCTTGAATTAAGATATTTGCTGCTCTGGAAAAAGGGCAGTAACTTGGAAAAGGTGCATGCCTGTCATTTTTGGCCTTAATTTCTGAAAGTTCTTGTGAACTTCAGACTGTTTCTTTGCTCCTGTTTTCTTTCTATTGGGTGGAACCTATTTGAAAGCACTGTATCCAATTCTAATGGATACTGTTGCAGGTCACATAGAAAAAACAGTAACAACAATCATAATGGGAGTAGTGGTGTGAACTTTGTGCATAAAACTGTCCCATCCTGTGACTAATCTGCACAATTATTGTACAATTTCAATTGTGTATTGTTTTGGTTATTGTTGAGATGTAATTTCAGTCAGCACTTTCTGTGATCGAAGCTACATTTTACATAAGGCAAACAGTTACGATTGAGGCCTGGTTTCTTTTTAGTGGCAGATAAAGATAATAATGCAGATGATTTTAAAGATGTATTTGCTTGTAGTGGTGTTGTCATGAAATAATGTGCCTTGGCAATAAGTCCCAGTGAAGAAAAAGATAGAAATTGATGTTGTTTATCTTTGTCAGTTTTAACTCTTTGCCCTCCCACTGCCTCCTGTCCTAAGAAATTCTGCAGGACAGTATTGGAAACATACTCTCCAGTTCAAGAAATTCAGCTCAAGTTCTCCATATATTCTCAGTATTCAACTTTTTTAGGTTGTCTCATTTCCTTGTCTTCAGTTAATTGTAGATGTTTCAGACTTCTGTGCTCTTACTTTAAAATGCTACTTAACTGACTCATAATGAGTTTCATTCAGAATATTTTACTGCTATTCAAAGACTGAGGTTTGAAAAATCTTTTTTTTTTTTCTTCTCGTCCTAAAATAATGATTCGAGTGTATGTCTTCAGCTCCTTGAAAATATGACAGATTTAATCTTGTTACATTGACGTTTCAATTTACTACATTTTGGGGTACGTTCAGTGATGAATTTTTTCCGCTATTCCTATCAGCCTTTCTGACAACTATTTTTGTTGAATGTACTTGAGCTAATCACAGCTTTTTCCTGATCAGCCTGTACTTGCACCAGTCCTGTTGAGCAATGACAATGTTTCAGCCGTTTTTGTTTCTTGTCATCCGAATAGTAACTGATCATGCTTTTTGTCATCAGAAAGTGAAGGAGGGTTGAAGGAATTTTGCATATGTCATTTAGGTAGAGAAGCCAGATAGACACACTTGAACCATAGCTTCATGGGTTAATGGAATATTTTCTGAGAGCGTTTATTTCAAGATGCTCTGAGCCACAACAGAACTAGGGAGTGGAGTTGAAAAGTGAGCTGTATCTCTTAAGAGGCCTACATAGATTTCTGCTGCCATCTAGTACACCTGAAATCTGCTCCCAAACTAAGTTACTTCTTTGAACTAGGTCCCTATACCATGGCAAGCCACTGTTTTAATTCTGCTCTGTCAGCTGCCAGGAGTATGTGATAAATGTAAAATTTTAGCTCGGGTGACAATTAATGTGGGTGTTTGAGGCTATATGGAAGACATATTTATACTGTGAGGGTTTGCTTTTTTAAAACTCCAGAAATTTATATTCAAAGAGCTGTGTTAGAAGAATGTTACTAGAATTTAATAATATTAAAATATAGATCCAGGACGTATCAACTGTTACATTTTGGACCTTGTCATATATTATGGTTTATTCCATTTTTAATGAAATGTGGCAATCGAAAGACCCAGTGAGGTGCTGTCTATTGACCAAACAGTTTTAACACGGATTTTCCAGGTGCAAGAAATTTTGCTTTTGAATATGCACAGATGTACTGCAACTTTCTAAAGGCTAAGTTTGAGCAGCAGTTAGTTGAGTTAACCAAAATGAATTGTTCCTTCTAAGTCTGCTGAGCTTCTTGACCAAGTAGGCATTTGTAGAGCATCCTGTATTGTAGCAGGTTGAATCTCCTGAGAAAATTCGTCCGTGGCAGACAGCATAGCAAGACCAAGAGGGGTGACAGCAGTGTCTCCTTTTATACAATACCTATGTTCACAGACCTTTTGTTCATGTTATGAGGGAGCAGGGTTATTCTTCTGCATTTGGAAATCTAAACCCAGTTTTCTGCACTATGGAAGAAGCTTAACTGCTAGAATGTAAGCTAGGAAAAGTAAAAAATCTTTCTGATTTTCCTTTTAAGTACATCCTACTTTTAGTAAGGAAGTCAGGATTCAGAGAACTAGTGTAAATGAGCAACAGAGAGAAAAGCTTGGTAACTTGGTGATGGGAAAGTTACCTGAAAATGAATATTGATGATTTTTGTTTTGTAAGGAGAGTCTGCCAATCGTCATTGCACGAGTGGTCCTGTGCCAACACGGAAAACATGTGTCATAGAATCCTAAATGTTTAGGATGGAAAAGACCTTTCAGCTCATGGAGTCCAACAGTCACATAAGCACTGCCAAGTTCACCACTAAACTGCGTCGCTAAGTGCCACATCTACACGTGGCTCAACCGCTTCCCTGGACAGCTTGTTCCAGTGCTTGGCAACCCGTCAATGAAGAAATTTTTCCTGATATCCAGTGTAAACCTACCTTGGCACAACTTGAAGCATTTGTTACTTGGTAAAAGAGATTGACCCCAACCTCCTTTCAGGTGGTTATAGAGAGCAATAACATCTCCCTTTAACCTTATTTTCTCCAGGCTTAACAATCCCAGCTTCCTCAGCAGTTCCTCACAGGACTTGTGCTCCCTTTACTGGCTCTGTTGCCCTTCTCTGGACATGCTCCAGCACTTTAATGTCTTTTTTGTAGGGATCCGGAACTGGACACAGGATTTGAGGTGTGGCCTCACCAGTGCTGGGTACAGAGGAACAATCACTGCCCTGGTCCTGCTGGCCACACTGTCGCCGATACAGGCCAGGATGCCATTGGCTGTCTTGGCCATCTGGGCACAGCATGTTCAGCTGCTGTCAACCAGCAGCTCCAGGTTCTTTACTGCCAGGCAGCTTTCCAGCCTCAAGCCTGAAGCATTGCATGGGGTTGTCTCCCAAGTGTCTCTCCTCTTTTTATGGAGTTCCAGCAAAACTCTCTGTTCAGTCAGGCTGGTCTTCTTTCCCATTGATTCTTCTTTTGCCACATAGGGATGGTCTGCTCCTCTGCCTTTAGCATTTTCTTCTTGAAGAATGTCCAGCCTTCCTGGGAGCCTTGGCCTTTCTGGACTGCCTCCCAAGAGACTCTATGAACTAGTCTCCTCAACAAGCAGAAGTCTGTCTTCTGGAAGTCTGAGGTGGCAGTTCTGCTGACCCCCTTCCTTACTGCTCTGAGAACCAAAAACTATCATTTCATGGTTGCCTGTGCCCTAGATGGCTTCCAAGCATCACATCATCCTTCTGTTCACAAATAGCAGTGGGGCACCTGGCTTCTCGGCTCACTCACCAGCTCTGTCAGGGAATTATCTTCTGCATAGTCCGGGAATCTCTTAGGCTGTTTCTTGTTGCTGTATTGTATTTCAGAGTGTGTATGGGTCTGTTCATCCCCTCTCTTCCTCATGTTTCTTCACAGTGAACTTGGTGTCTGTTAGCCCGTTGTGGTATAATTTGTGGTTTACAGGGTAGAGGTTGCAAAAACAAACAGTCCCTAGAATTTTATTATAAGTAGGTGGCAAGATGAAGGGAAAATTTTATTGGCCTCTGATGAAAAGGTTTCAGCACGAACCAACCTCTTCTTGGGCATGAAAGAAAAGGCGCAGGAGGGAGTTGTGTATGTCTTAGCTGTGGATAGTGTTTCAGTCAGAGTACTCATCTCAGTGGACAGCAGTGAGTCTGTATGAGACAGGATTTCATGAGAATCCAGACTTCATTAGCTTTGCAGTTTAAGGAGATGCCTGTTATCAGTCAGAGTGACTTTTCTCAAAGCTGTTCATTGCTAAAAGGAGTTACTATTTTTTGATCTCTTAGTTAAAAAGCTGTTTAAACAAGTTATTTTCTGTGTAATCCTGTGTCTGTAAGGAACTCAAAATAATGTGGGAAGAGTATTTTTACACAAGAAAATTGTGTTTGTTCTCTTTGTTTCCCAAGCTGACATTTAAAAAAGTGCAAATATCTGTCACTAATTGAATGTAGTTTTTGATGTCTCTCAACTTGCAAAGGAAGTGTTTTTCAGTGACAACTTTTTCCTCAGCCAAAAATTCTTTTGGAGCATTCGTTTTTTGAAGTATTTTGTTTTTCTGCTTTGTAACTTTTTAAAACTGTCTCACTTCATGATGTAATTCTGTTGTTTACCTCTAGATTTTCGCAATGCATGTCATATTAAGCCTGCAGCTGATAGATGATGCATTGCTGGCAGATCTGCTTTTATTTGTTAGTATCATATTTATGTACCACTCAGTATTAGATCTGTAGTGAGAAGATAAAATGCTTGTAAACAATATACATAAACTCTGTTAATAGATTGAGATATATTAGTTGCACAAGGGCAAGTATTCTGTGAAAATATTTCTTTAGAAAAGACAGGCATATATATAAAAAATAATTTGCATTTTCTTTATGCAATTTATTTCCACAAAATATTCAGGTGTAAGGTAGAGGTATTGGTATACATCAACAATTACGTTTCCACCAAAAAAAGAATAGAACTTAATTGAAATTAATACGCTTGTGTAAGCGGGTAATTTGATTTTGCAACATAAAAACTGTGGCTATTGGCCTGCATTTAGGCCAATATATGCAGGCAGTCACTCTTTTTTTGGTTTGTTTTGTTTATAAATGCATTTTAATTAGCAAGGCTTTGTTAATTTCATCATCATTTTGCCTTTATTCTTCCATGCACCTTCCAGAAATCCCATTACTTCATTACCAAACTGTTTTCCACTGTTTAATATTAAAATAAAAACCAAGTGCATATATCCTGGGATCATGCTTTCCTTGAGAGCATTCAGTTGAAAAGCATGTTTTATGAAGAAGACCTTTAAAAAAAAGGAAGGAAACAAAAAGAAACTGTTAACTCTCTAAGAAAGTCTTTGTAAATAAGCTGTATATTTCTTTCTAGATCTAAAAATTGCCTTGAACTGTTTTTTCCAAATGTGAAACTGAAGCTTCAAGCTATAGGAGACTGGACTATCTTTAAAACACTGTCTTAAAGACTTTTTTGTCTTTAAAATATAGAGCAAGGGAGAGATTTAATTACAGCATTTCTCCTCTTACTTTAGTAACAGTATTGTTTTGACTGTTTTTCTAGAGTTGAAGTTGTATTTGGAGAAATGATAATGCATGCACATAACAAGAATATAAAGTAAGAGGTATGAACTCTGAAATACTGGGGTTTTTTGCATGGGAAGAAAACCAGTGTAAGAATGAAAAGTGGATTTTGGTAATCATACTGTATTTTCCTTATCTATGGAAGTATTAATTCTTTGCTTTTAAAAACATCCTTATGGTCTCTGTTGCAGTATTTATTTTAAAGCTGAAAAAAATTTTCTGTTTTAGATGAGAAAGATGTCAAGGGAATTTCCGAATGTGAAAAACGCACACAGAATGTGTTCTTGCTAACAGCAGTAGTTGTCCAATTCAGCCAAGTGTAAAGGTTAAATTGAATGTCAGACATTTCAAGTTGAAATCCGATGCACATTACAATGGACTGCTAGGATATTCTTTAGATTTCTGTATTTCAGTTTGACCAGTAATAGGAATAGCATTTGACAAATGCTGAAAAAATTGAGGTGTTCCTATTTGTGGTAGTGTCTGAGGTAGAACTTGAAAGCTTCTGCACATTTAGTGTAGTTTTTCTGCATATAGGTGCTACTTGATAGTACATCATCACAGACATACTTGGAATGAAAAATCTGCTTATTTTGTATAACTTTATACATCTTACCTGGGTAATACTGTACCTTTCTTTTGTCCATCTTTTTTTCTTCCTTCACTAGCCTATTCTTTTCTTCTCCTTGAGTTTTTTCATATAGTGTCTCGAGTTTTTGCATACACTTTTTTTTTTTCCTTATGTAAGGAAACCTATATAAGAGTCTTCATAAATTTTTGAAGTTCGGCTCTTAGTCCTGTGGCAGTTGACTGACTGACTGGGAAAAGAACCCAAAGTGAAGAGTTAGGTCTGAGTCTGGGGATTTTTCTCAGTTAGCCTATAATGTCTCTTGTGACCTCTATTACTTCTCCTGTTTCTTTATCTCCATCCTGTGTCAGAGTTTTAATACTGTATAGTATACAAATTAAATACTAGTAGAAGACAGTTTTAAATAACCTTCTGAATCAGCATCTTCAGCATTTCATCAATACTGTGCCTTAAATTTTATTTGCTGTGGAACAACCAAGAAAATGCATTTTCTTCTTCTTGACTTACAATTAAGAAAAGCTTTTAATTTTCTTTTTACTGTGGTCTAATAGTGGCTGTTGAGCGTTTAACAATTCTATTATGATTTGATAAATCAGTTAACCTAAATTAGTTACTCTAACAACATTTGTCTATTTTTCTTCAGTCATCTGAAGTCTCAATACCTCTAGTTGCATTTTCATTTTTTTAGTGTTTGTTTCATGTGTTGTATTTAATAAATGGCCTGAAATAGGAAATTGCTAGTAGCATAGAAAACAGATGTCTTAGCACCCATGTTTTCCTCAAAGTAATTAAACACAATATATAGAATGATTCTAGAGGGGGGGTAAATTTGTTCTGCTTCTGCAAGTTAAAGAGAATTGTGGTTCTTAGAGTTTCCTTTTCTCAAATAAAAATAAGCTGATTTTCATCAAGTGACTCATTTTCTCCCTGGCTTTGTGATCAGTTGTGATGGTGAGGCAAAACTGCAAAACGTCTTGCCATACTAACACTGCAAAAGCTCCATACATAAAACTAATGTCTTGCAAATTTTATGTACAAAATTATTTCATTTTTATAAATAGAATACTTCCCAAGTAGTAGCAACATACAGCAAAAGAGATAATAGAGCTCCGCGTCATCCAAATTATCTCCTGTACCTTTATGAAGCAGGTGTCTCCAATACTTAACTCTGAAGAGGTATCTTCAGAGCAACCTTTTCTCCTTACCCGATAGCCATAGAACAAATCCATATTAAAAACTCAACAGTTTCCAAATCCCTATTAAAAACTTTAGTAGTACTTCCTACAGAAAAAGGAAGTATCTGGGACTATCATGTGTGTCCTAGATGACTGCAATTGTTTCGAATAATATTTGAAATGTCATACTCAGTGTAAGAAATTGACCACTTCTGACATTCTGGTTTATTCTTCTAGCAGAGATTGCAGGACATTTCTTCCTGACCTAAATTTGGAGATGTCTTGTTTACAAAGCAGAGTTAACAGTCAGACGTTTGAGAAATTTCAGTATCTTAAGTAGCAGCATATGCAACATACTGTGTTTAGTTAATGTTTGTCCCCTGATGCTGCAGAGGATGAAGGAAGTAAAACAAGGATGAAAGAAAGCCCCAGAAGCCAAGTTGAGCATTAGAGGAAGTCCAAGAGCAGAGACAGGAAATTTTCTTGATCTTGGAAAGCAGAGCATGGAAGTTCTGAGATCAGTATGATATACTAATGGAGAAATCAGATCTTACCGTACCAATTATTTAATGTTCCTTAGATTTTTTTCAGGTCTTGGGAGAATAAAACCATTGTTTTTTATATCAAGATTGAATCTTGGAGTACTGTTTTTATTAAAATTCGTTGTTACAATGAGTTGAGCAATGTTTTCAGTTGCTTTCCTAATTATAATGGATATATAGGAAAGCTTTCATGAGTTGGAAAATTGTTTTGTGAGATTGATGGATTGCTCATTTTTGAATGACAGCCAGAAAAATGAAAAAAATGCAGCAAGTTATTTATTTTCTTCCATCCTCCTTAAATAATTTAGGCTTAAGCCCCATTAAGGTGCCATTTCAGTGAGCATGGGTTGTACTATCACATTTGTATCTTTTCCAGACCGTATCTGTACTGTGGGGAGCTGTGGAGTGAAGCTTTGAAAAGAAAACAAACCCAAACTTTGCTTTTGCAGCTTGGTTTTTCTCACCACATATTTAGAATAGAAATTCTGAATAGAATAGAATAGAATGGAATAGAAATTATGAATAAAATTAATAGAATAGAAATTATAGTCTAGGCCAACTGCAAGAATATGAATGGAATTCCCATTAGGTTTCGTAACAGAGGTGTGAAGTATGTTGTATTTGCTAGGGGTGTTTAAGTGAAGAGGACATGGAAAGAATAAAGTAAATAGAGAAAAGAATGAACTAAGATGCTGCTAGGTAAGGAACTTTATATTTTTTCAAAGCCAGTTAAAATAAAAAAAAATCAGTGTACAGACTTGCACCTAATCAGTTAAATGAGTTTTCTGTTCACTCATACAGGTCTATCAGAGTTCATGAATGCCTTTGATGAAATGATTTTCCCCTTGCACAAACTTTGGACTTAATTTAAAAAGTCGTGCAAAGCATTTGTACAAGACCACCCTTTTTTGCTTTGTAAAAGACCACTCTTCTGTTCTCCAAATATGTCCCAAAACCAGAACCTAGTGTCTATCCCAAGCACTCTTGTCCACTGAAAATCATAATAGAAACTTCCAATGACACAGTTTCATGTGAAGTTTTTTTACTATTTTCTTTCAATACCTTGTTTGTAAGCTTATGCAAAAACAAGTAATAGTAGCTGGTGTTTCTGGGGAAAAATTTGGCATGAGAAAAATAAAAATTTGCTGGATATGGAAAACAGAATTGTATGAAATTTTCTGTTAAAAGTTGGTGGTTTGGTTGTTTTGGTCTTTTTTTAAATTTAAAAGAAAATTCATTTTGCAAATAAATATTGGACAAATTAAGGATTTGACTCCTTCTGGTGGTGTAGGGGCTAGAACAAAATAGTCTTCTTCAGTAGTCAGCATTTCTGAATTTTAATGTTCTCTACCTTTTCTCCCTACATTTCCAAGTTCCTCTATTAAAGAGGAACTTTAATTTCAGCTCATTGTCAGAGATTAAATATTGTTTCAGTAGTGTCCTTTCTTCCTGCAGTTTCACTTACTTTATTTGACAAACTAATACAGCTTTTTCTCTGTTCTTCCTATCTCTACAGTAGCAGAAAGGATAAGAAGAAAGAACTCCTTAGGAGTTTTAGGAGAGGCAGAGAAAATAGACAGGTGAAGTACAGAAAATTATTAACCTTAAAGAACCAATGAAGAACGGAGATGAAAATGCATAAGCTACTCAGTCTGGGTTGGGAATTTATTTTCTAATACCTTGAGGTGGTGATGGAAAAATCTAGTTTTATCTTTTAGTATATAATCAAGCAGAAATATATTATTATTAAACTACCAGTATATATTCATGAAAAACATAGCAGGGCAGTGGAATACAGCAAAATAAAAGGAGTAAAGAGGATTATTCATACCATCTACGCAAGTTTGAAAGACTTAGTTCCTATCCTGTCTCTCTGCATTGACAGCCCAAGAAATATAGGCTCCTTATTTTAGTGCTTGGTTTGTCAGTAAATGAGATGTGTAAAAAGGGTGATGAAAATACTCCTTGTAGTGTTAAGAAGCTTGTTAATCTGCACAGCGATAGACACAATTTAGTACAAGATGGTGAAGATGAGGCATTGGATGCAAACCCATGTAGCTGATCATATGACATATCACTTGGTAGTTTTCAGTAGTCCTGTAAAAGTGGTGACCGAATGTGCATTTCAGTTGTGAGATAAAATGTATGTGTAGAAGACTTGCATGATTTTCGTGGGTGAGATAAGCAACCTTCGTAAATTGGAATCAGACAGCTCATAAGCCACTTTTAAGTGGTTTAAAGGGACTCAGCTTCTGTGATGCATCCCCCTGTCCCTATGCCTGCCTTTTATTAAGCCTACAGTTGACAGCACCTGGTTATGATACTGCCACAGCATGTACTTGTAGTTGGGATGGTAGTCTACAAAGAGATTGTGCAAAAACACCGGGACAGAAGGTGTAGGAGAGAAAAAGGAGTGAAAAAATATGCACACTGATCAGGAGATTACTGACAGATAAACAAGACAGGTTGGAGATACATACATGAGGACTTTAAAAGTTTTTTATAACGGAGGAGAAAGAAATAAGATGCTAAACCCTTCCTGTTGATTTTTTAAAATGGTTTATTAAGAAGAAAGTAATTAGTATGGGGTTTTTTTCTGTTTATTTTTTTCCCATATACTCCCATAGCATTTTTGAAGTTTAAGTGATGGGTGTGTCTGTCCAAAACTTGGTCACCAGTCTTCATGACATTATTTGCTCAACATTTCCATTGACACTGGTGTTTGCCACAGTAAAGCCTACGAAAGCTATGATCATCCTTTAGGATTTTTTCAGTAGTCATGAATCCAGAGGGAATGCAGAGGATAAAAGAAAACCCAACATTTTGAGGAGATTAGATGATCAGGGATTTTTTCATCCTTTTAAATTCTACACCTTTTGTATAAGGCATTGTGCAAGTGACCCTCACTGCGCATAGTACACAGAGAACAGTTGCAGTTTTGTCATTGGCATATGTAAGTAAGGACTTGTAAGCAGGGATTGCTGGGTGAAATTAATTGCATTGCATTACTTGTTTCATGTTCAAGTCTCACTTGGGAAAGAATGTTCTGGGATTTTTACCAGTGCTGTAATAGTTTTCTTACAGCATTTCAGTTTACCTTCTGCACTTTGCTGGATTAGTGAATGGAAAGCAATTTACAGGAAGAATAGGCTTTGGAAAGGTGAAAAGAAGGTGAAGTATCTTTGTGTTGTTATTAAGATTCCCCTCTTCAAAATGTCTTCGTCTCAATATAGATGTTACTGGAGGCGAAGGATTGGGAGTGGGGCTCTGGTGGACCAGCTGGAGTGTATAAATGGGGGCTAGTATAGACGCAACAATACTTGGTAAGTTCCTAAAAATTGTGTTGACAGCTGTTGAGCTCATCTATACTCAGAGTGTTTTTTGAAGAGAAGCCAAGGAATTTTTAATCAAGGAAGATTACTGAGCAGATTACTGTGTGCTTAAAAATAGACTTTCTTTTATTAGTAAAACTTTTTGTTTAAGCCTGAAGTGTTACATTTTTCTCTGAAAATGCAAAAGCTGTTTTGATTTAAAAGAGTGTTAAATTATTATGAATGAGATGGAAAGAGATAATGAGATGGAAAGAAGATAATATTTATTCTGTTTAATCGAAATGTTATATAGGGATGTCAGCATGAGTAATGTAAGTGCATTTTAACTTTAGAATTTAATGGATCTCAGACTGATTTCAAGGGATAGAGTATTTTCAGTGACTTGTTAGATTGGAAAATGTCTGACTTAAAGAAAATTCTTCATGGAATGTTTTTGTGTGAAGTTATTTTGGTGATCTGCTCTCTTAGGACCAATTGCTAGTCTTTTCCCACACTAATGAAACTAGGTCACTAGTTTTTGGCACTCATCCAAGTTGTGAGATTTATTTTGTGTTCAAGCACACTGTCTAGAAATAGTGATGCAATGTCAGCAAGGCCACTTTTCATTTCATGAACATCATTTTCGGTGCCCTGGAATTAATTTATTCGCTGACCTGTTAATAACTGCAATCTGTCACTGGCGTAACAGAGGCTGAGGAAGTGTCTGGAAATAGTCATGGTCACCCTACCAGTTGATCAGTTACAGGATTTCTGTTCAATGTAATGTTTTTTGGTTTTGATCATGCGGAAGAGTCTGACTGTTAATGACAACAAACCAGCAACTTAATCAAAAGGAAAATATATGTAATTAGTAAATATTGGAGAGAGAACTGATTGAAGTAGTGGTTTTACCCCACATTAAACTACAGTGTGTCTGAGAACTAGTGTGGTTACCTTTGAGAAAGTACAGAAATCCAGCACCTATAGATGATATATAATTGTTTGAAAATGCATATTATAATATTACTGTTGTTAAATAAAAAGAAGCTTAGTAATTTGAATTTGCTGGTGTTTCAGGTTTGCTCTCATCCCCAACTCTACAATGTTTTTGTTGAAATCAGGATTGTCTTTTGCCACAGGCACAGCATGGGTTGGTCTGAAGAGCANAGAGCCCTGGAGAGAAAAGCTTGCTGCTGCCTTTGAGGGAGAAGGGTTCAGTGGTCAGAAAACAGTTCTTNCTTTAGATCGGAATATTTCTGCTGTTCCTCATTTACCATTCCCCGTGGTACAAGCTGCACAGCATCCTGGCCCCTAATCCATGATCTTGAAAAATTAAATTTTGCCTCTAGCAGTAAGCTGGCTCTGATTAAAATATCAGGCATCATCACTGCAAGTAGCAAACCCTACTCTTGGGTATATATGGGGACAGGCTTTTCTGTACTTGTACAAAACTGATCTTTGGGCACAGATTAAAGCTTAATAATGAAGAAGGTTTTTATGGGAATTTTTGTTTGGTTGGTTTGTTTTTGTT
>VZRR01012419.1:112603-215697 GCA_013398015.1 Oreocharis arfaki
GGAGAGAAAAGCTTGCTGCTGCCTTTGAGGGAGAAGGGTTCAGTGGTCAGAAAACAGTTCTTGCTGCACAGTGACACAGCTGGCTGTTCCTAGCAATGCTGCTGCTATGTTCAATTTTTCTGTTTCTGCTGTAGAGAGGCATCAAACCTAGCTGTACAGGGACACCCACACCCACCCACCCCCCTTCCCCCNCACAGCATCCTGGCCCCTAATCCATGATCTTGAAAAATTAAATTTTGCCTCTAGCAGTAAGCTGGCTCTGATTAAAATATCAGGCATCATCACTGCAAGTAGCAAACCCTACTCTTGGGTATATATGGGGACAGGCTTTTCTGTACTTGTACAAAACTGATCTTTGGGCACAGATTAAAGCTTAATAATGAAGAAGGTTTTTATGGGAATTTTTGTTTGGTTGGTTTGTTTTTGTTAGGTTTGTTTTTGTTTGGTTGGTTTGTTTTTGTTATGGGGGGATTTTTTGTGGTTTTGAGGGATTTTGAGGTGTAATTTAATACAGCTGAGGAGCTTCTGAGTTTGGGTACTTCTTGTGATATTTGAAAAATTAAATTTCTAATGGAACTTACAGGAGAGCATAGTGCTGATCTGCTATCAGTGCCATTGCAAGCACGGAAGGAGTTGCCATTTTTCTTGGTCTCAGATTTCATGATCAGTAGTGGTTTTTCTGAAGTTTTAGTTTCGGATGAAACTTGTGGCCTGAACTTCGAAGGCTGAGCAATGATAGTTGAAAACATGTCCCTTCTTCATAGTGCCTTGGAAGGGTGGTGTAAGTGAATGACTGTTTTTATTTTTATTCTGATTTTCTCTTGAGTCTTTCTTAAATGTCTTAACAGCATTTGAGGATGGAAAAACACTAGAGATCTTTTTTAACAGTAACTTTTGTGTTAAAATGAAGTATCTTTGAAAATTCCAGCTTTCTACGGTGTACCTGAACTCTGTACAGGGGCCACACATCTTGTTGTAATGTTCAAAGAAGTATTATTCTATACCTCTGTAGTGCTAGAATAGAATTTATAAAGTCTAATTTGAAGGCTAGGTTTTTTTTCTGGAATTTATTAGGAAATGCATTCTTTAAATTAAAAAAATTACAAAATGGGACAAAAATAGCAGCTTACTCCCTGACTCTTGCTAAAGCCAGTATTTTCAATGGAGACTTGTATAAAGGGCAAAGTAGCTACTGCATACTCCTCTGTTTTGTGGTATTGATCTTATCAGATTGCTAACTATATGATTTCCCTGCATGAAACAAACAAATGTCTGGCTTCTTTGCATAATATCCAGTCTTTTTGTATATGGAATGCTAGCAAATTTTGATGACTTGATCCAATGCATCTTTTGACGTCTCCTTTGTTTTCAGATTCTTTCAAGTGACAGTAAATTAAGCTGTTCTCTATTCTCTGCATCTGCTGACTGTTGCCCAAAGTTTTTGTAAGAAAAAAGAGTAAAAACAAAGTAGATTATTAGTGATTAATTTTCTAATGTGATAAAACATAAAACCAAAACTGGAGATGAACAACTTGAAAGAACATTTTGGTCTAGTAACTCACATAGATGCAGAACATACTTACTAGGTTTTTCATGCCAGGTAAATCAAGTGAAAATTATTTGAATACATCTTCTAGTGTTTGAGATGCATTTTTCTTAAAAACATACTTTTGAAATCTCTTCTGTTGTATTAATTTTTAAACTACTTTTAGGAAAATTCTGTTGGTAGTTTATAATGTTCTAATACTATTACATTGTTAGTACATAGTGTGGTCACGAACTACATGATTTTTTTGAGGGGGAGGGGTTGTTTATTTTTATGTTTCAGCAAGAAATAGAGAAATATGTTAATGTTTGGTGACTTTCTAAACTCCGCAGTTGAAACTGGTATGTTTGGAAAATCCCTCAGCCTGAATCACTAGTTCACCTGTATTGTAAGATGCATAAAATAGAGCAGTTCAATAATCTAAACATTTGTGTGAATGTTTTTCTTGAAAATATCAGTAGGCTAAGGGTTTGCTGGGAATTTTTTTTATCATTACTGTGGCAGAGTTTTTAACATTTTGCTGAGCTTGGCATCTGTTTTGTTTACTGTTTCAAGTGTGTTTCTTTAACACTTTTGCCAAAGGTTTGCATTTACCAAGAACATAAGCCGAGTGCTGTTTCCCCCTTCTGTCATGAGGTCACGTTTTTCACCTGTTTTTACTGGGGAAAATTCTTTGGAAAATATCTCTCTTAACTCTGTTTTCTTGTAAAGAGTCAGCAGGTGATACTTCTCCCAGCAGAGCTGGAGTAAAAGTAGGTCTTGCAGATGAATTATAACCAATTAAAAATATTGAAAATGTTCATAGGTTTGAACATTTTATCTGTTGAATTTTCACTGTACACTGTAAGACTTTATTGCTGTAACTCTTGCCTTCAAAATCATCAAGCCATTCTCAGGTGCCTTAATCTCAATTACGTCTAAAATTTCAGTGAATTCACATGTCTTCTAAACAGAAGGAAAAATTAAAACATCTCTCAAGTCACTTCTTCTGGGCTATATGAATGAGTGAGGTGCTAGGTGGATATTACCAGAATTAGGAGAAAAAAATTTCTGGTAAGGTCATCTTAGATTACAGACTTCCCACCATTTTTCTTGTAGTGGAAGTCTGTCTCAGTGTAGCAATAAACATGGGAGAAGTTGTCCTCTTAGAAAAAAACAGTGAAGCATAGCTGCTTCGATTGGAAAGCTGATTTTTTCTGTATAATTTCTGCCATCCTCTTTCTGGATGAGTCTTAGAGTGCTACCACACCTGGAGTCAAACATAGGCAAGCCAAAGCTAAAGTTTCTCTCTGTGTAACTGGTTGGACAATTCTCAGTTCAGACATCCAGTAACTAGGTTAATCTTACTTGTCAGGACAAAGGCACACAGTAGCAAAAGGACCTAAGTGTTTCTGAGTTTTCATATCTTGAAGCAGAAGGCAACCTTTCCCTTCAGGCAGTTCCTAGAAGGCTGTTCTTGCCAGCAGAAGAGAGCATGTGGAATTCAGTTCCCTAAACATTGTGTCCTTATGCCCTGGAGTGTCTGGCTGGGGCTCTGATTACTTCTGCGGTCTTGCTGTCAGTGTGGGAGCTGTACAGATACTGTGACATCCAAAAGCACTTTTCAAACTTAGGTGTATTAAGTTGAATGCCATGCATAATCTCAGTGTTACAAGGCTTCAAGCATGGAAGGCTTTAAGGGGAATCTCTTGAAAAATACAGAACATAGGAGCAAGTTGGATTTATGTTCTTTCAAATGGTTGTGCCTGGGTTTTGTATGTTTTGTTGTTGTTTGTTTGTTTGTTTGTTTGTTTTTCTTTTGTTAACTTAAAAGGGACAGGCAATTTACAATTATGTGGTTATGATTTGTTCTGATAACACACTCATGCAGGTACGGAAGTACACCATAGGTCTGCACATAGCCATCATAAATATACCAAATAAAATCTGAGAGGAAAAAGTGTGCTTCAGAATAAATATTTAGTAAGTGTATGTTGCATAGCTGTAGCCAGTAATTTCCTTTGAATTTTGGTATATAAAAGCTCACATTGTAGCAACTCTTTTGTAGGTAATAAGTCATAAAATAGAGTAAATGTTCATGTATTTATTCTTTTGTTTGCCATTTCAGTCTTTGTTTTACATAAAATTAAGAAAAGGTCAGAAAGAAAAGAGTTGATACAGAATTGACTGCTGCCAGTCTGGAAGAGAAATGTGATGATTTGAAGGCCATATGCTCTCTGCTATAATAATTCTGCATGAAAATTAGCTGGTAGCTACTGATCTTTTATTGACATTCCTGAAGTTTGATGCTAGATTTGTGTACTAATTGCCATGAGTTTGAACAAGGCAATATATAGCATGTACATTAAAGTTCTTTCATTGGAGGAAATTAGTAAACAGTTTTAACCCAGCTATATTGGGCTATCACTTCCTCCAGGGCCGAACCCATAGCAGTGGAAGATTTCTTACTGCTTCTCTAAGATTTGCTGATAGAGGCAGAAATGAGTGTCTGAATTTTGATAGTAAGGTTGCTCAAAAGGATGGTATGCCTAGCCAGCTTTATAACTACTATAGATGATCAAAAGTCTTCACGCTGAACACTTCAGAAGTGCCAGATTTCTGGATATCCATCTCTTCAACAGAATAGGAGGTCACCCAGAGCATAACATTGTTGCCATTAGAAAGCTTTCTTTTCTTCAGTCTTGAAGTGAGAAATAGAGAGGAAGAAAGAAACACTGGTAGGACAAAAATAGTAGTACATGCAGCATAGGAAGCAGCTATTGTTGTCCTTACTCATTGTTCATATGGGAAAAAAAAAAGCCTTTATGAATTAAGAAGGATTTAAGGTAGTCTTGGAAATGTTAAAGGTCCAAATAGGGAAAGAGGCTGGTATGTTGTCAGTTCTGATGCTTCTCTATTTCAAAATGGGTTGAACTCCAAGTAAGTTGTTTCCATGTTCTGTAGAAGTGTCCTAAATTAGAGTATGGAATGTAACTACAGATTATATTCTAGCTACAGATTTTCTAGTACTCTGAAATTCCTTGCAATACATACGTAATGTCTCTAGGCAAGACCTTTGTTCCAGATCAGAGAGCTCTACTCCTTACTTTGGCCTTTACTAAAAGTTTATCTTTACAACACCTTTTTTTTTAATTTTAAACCTGAATTTAGTTTGGTATGGTTGAATGTCTGCAAAGATACATACTTTTCTATTCCTAGAGAAGAGGTGATTATACATAATGGAACCAATGATAGTGACAAGATTTATCTGTTGTTTCCTTTTGAAAAAACCCACCCCAACACTCCTCAAAAAAGCCCCCTGAGACCCCAACATTTATTCCTCCAGGAAAATAAGTGTTTATTTAAAAAACAAGGGTGAAATATCAGTGAAAGCTATGTTTTGCATTTCTTGTTCTGGTGGGCCAAATAAAATAATTGTTAGACTATTGCATGTTTCAGGTTTTTCAGGTGCCATATATTTTAGCAGGTTTGTGTAGATCTCTTTAAGCTCATCCTGTCATCCAGGAGCTAGCTACTGCATTAGAAAAATCTGATCTTCAGAATTCCTTGATCTGTACATGGTCCTGCACTTTTTCTAAGTGACCTTTCATGGGTATTGGATAAGGAGATCACCAGAGGTCCCTTCCGACTTAGCATTCAGTGATTCTGTGATTTTACCAGTTCAATGAAGTATCAAAAGACAGTGCAAAACATACTCTTGGGTTTTGGTTTCTTACTTCTCAGAATCAATATCTTGTCAGCACAACATAAAGAAGCATGTTAAATGTGTATGTGAGTCTAAATCTGTTTCTTTTTTTTTTCCTTTCCCCTGCCCCTTACATAGAAAAGGGAAGTAGTGCTTCACAGTGGTGAAGTATGATGTGTCAATGGAAAAATCGTTGAATTTCCTGAAAACACTGTTCAAAGAACAAAATATTATTGCAGTCTCATGCTACTTTTCTGGGGTTTTTTTCCATTCTCTTGTTTCCTGATGTAATAGGACTTCATATTATCACTTCTGACAAAACCCTTACTCCAAAGTTTTCATTACATGTATGATTCATACTTTAGTCTTTTAAAGAAAGGTGTTTTAGTCTTTTAAACAGGGGTGTTTGTGATTTCTACCTTCTTCTTACTCTGTGTGGATAGTAAACTCACTTTCATGTTCTTCTATTGATTGTAATAGGCTTGCTGCACACCTTTAGTGGACTCCTGCTTAACCAAGGATAAGGTATGTAAGATGTGTGCAGTTACTGAGTTGCTGCCAAAGGGGGTTTGGCTTAAGATGTCACATCAAGAAGCCAGCTTGAGTAACAGGAGGGAAAATGAAGTTACCCTTACAAATAAATGCAGCACAGTGAAATACTGCTGCTGCTGCTAAGGCTAGGATGCATAGAATTGTTTAGTTGAAGATCTTTTCCTGCTCTACTAGTAAAATATGTTCTGAGATTACTTTAAAAGTGTCTGTATTTTACTGAAAATGGGATTATTGTGAACAGTCACATTTAAGGACCAAGAGATCCACAAGGTCCAGTGATTCTTGACCCAGAGGGTGGCAGGACAGAGGATATAAAAAGGAATGGGGAAACACCCTAGTACAGCACTGTATCCAATTCTGATTTGAGTGTGTGAGGGTATAGATGTAAGGATCAAATTGTAGTAGTTAACTTCGAAGTGTATCAGTAGACTAGAGAGACAATGCTAAGAAACACTGTGAGACTGGTGGTGAATTTCTAGAGTCAAAGGTTTTGTATACAGCTGAAGAAGTGTTATTTGAACTGAGCATTACTGTACTCTAGCATGTCTGACATAACTGAGTTGCCTTGGGGTGTTTGTTCCAAGTTCCATGTAGGGTTGGTTGGTCTAGGATTTGTTTCTAACTAGGACTGAACACCAAGTAGGACTCTTTCTTTCAGTGTATGTCTAGTGTCCCTGCAGATGCAAAGAGTATATGGAATGATCGTAACTAGAGGGTTATCTTTTGAAAATAATATTGAGGTAATTGTGTTGTTTTGATATTCAGGAGAAAAATTGGAGGGTTTTTTTTTGTTTTATTTGTTTATTATTATCAGGCATGTAGTTTAGCTGTTGCAGAGTTTTTCATCGTTTTCTGAAGTAGCCATTGATAAAGGTAAGGTTCTGCATTGGCTGAAGAATTGTGACTGAAATCCATCAAGAATGCCTAAGTAAACGGTTATGAAAAACCTCACAACTAATGCAAGTGTCAGATTTTCTTTGCTTAAAGGAATGATCTCTTATTTATGTGTACATAGTCTGATTCTGTCAGGGATGGTGTTGCTGTTAAACATTTACATAAATAGATCAATAAGCACTTAGCTTAGGGCAAGTGTATTTTCAAAACCATGGATCCATCATTTCTCTGTGTGATGATGTAGATTTTTTTCTCACAGAGAGAAATGAAAGCTTATTAATATAATGAATATTTCTATTATTCCTGTAACATCATTATCAGATCACAGGTTTCTGATAATGTGGATAACATTTTACAGTGAATCTTTGGTGTACAGCTGAATAGAATGTAAAGTTACACTAATGATACATTTTTAGTAAAATAGATAATAGAATCATAAGCACAGACCAAATGTGGAGTTTGGTTGGCTGACTATATGACCAAATATGACTTCTGACTTTTTCTGAAAAAGAGGTCTGGCAGTTTTGGCAGCTGTATACCTGGTCTTTACTGTCCCTTTCCTCTGAACAATAGTAATGCCCACTAAAATGGAAGTAATTTCTGGGGAAAAGTTGAGATGATGTTGATTTTTCTTCCTGGTACTTCCCTTATATTTAGAGATTTAATCAGGTGAACATAATATCTTTGAAGAATTTAAGCCATGACAAGTCAGTTTTAGCAAAGTACAATGACGTAGTTATTTTGTTTTAAATAATCATAGGTTATGAAAAATGCTGTTGGGAAAAGTATTTTTAAATAACTTGAAAATTTGTTTTGCATAAAAAATATTACTGATTCATTTTTGATCTTCAGATATGTGTGAAGTAAAATATGAGTAGGGATTTTTTTGCCTATTCTTGGAAATGTAAAATAACTCCAGACTAACCTGCACTGCCACCGAAGTGGGATATTGGAACATGAACTGTTCACAGTGTAAGCTCATTGATTTTTGAATGTCTGATTAAAGTAAATTACATCAATCACTGGGATGGCAATGTAGAAATATGGAAGTGGTGTAATAGTAGTAATCATTTCCACAATGAAAAAGTCAGCTTTAAGAATGTGTGTAGGAGGAAATTTTTTCCCAAGAATTTACTGCATTTGAATATCATTTCATCTAAATAGAACACACCACCATATGACTGATATTTTCATTTTTAGTAATCATTGACATTTTTTGTGAGAAGTTGCTTTTGATTCCATCTCTTGAAACTTGGCCTGCTAAGTTTTGTTTCTCTACAGAAAAAAAAAAATTATATGCCTTAATTCGGATTTTCATTGCATCATACGATGAGTCAGATATTTTCAGCTCTTGTTTGTTAGTTATTTCCATGGTCAGTCTGGCAGTTTTCTCTGTCATCTTTCGTTGTGTTTTACTAAGTTCTTTTGATGGTTGGTGAAGAAGGCTGATTTGCTTGTTTCTTAGCCTCATAATGAAGTATGTGTCTGATTAGGTCAAAACCTTAAAATCTACTGCTCCTAAACACAGTCAGAATTAAGCAAGGTACTTACTTCTACAAAATAATTTTCTTAAGATGTTAGGAAGATTTTTTTTTAAAGTTACCTATTTATTTCTAAATACTTTGAAAAAGTTACAAACCTGTCTACTTCACTAAGTCAGACTTTTGCAGTGTGTTATTAAGGAAAGTCCAGATTGATTCAATAATGTGCCACACTCCTTTTTGTGTCTTTCTGGGGAAGAAATAAAATACTGAATATGAAACTAGGTGGAATCTCGCTTCAGGCAGTAGGCAATGTTTTGTTGTTGCAAAGGCTATTTCATAATGTTTTGCATCATACATGTAGTTTAATAGTTCAGAAGCAGAAAGTAACCAAAGAAATAATTCATGAGTTTGAAAATCTTACAGCTTGGAGAAAATGGAGAGGCTTGCTAGAAGTCATATACTTATTTAATTATTCTAGCTCAAATTCATGTTTACAACATTAAAAAAGATATACTTTTAGTCTTCAGTGTATTTTTAGTCTCCTACTTCCAGTCTGCTTAGAAAGCAGACACCTGAAGCTTCGTTAAAGCTTGTCAATAGAACTTTGCAGGTAAGATAAACAAGCATATATATTTCTACTATGAAGTCCATACTGTTTTTCTGTGCTTGGTATCATTGATCTTGCCTTGTGATGCTAGGCAAATACGAATGATTCCAAATAATTAGAATGGAATTTCACACAACTAAGGACACTATCATTTACTTGGAACTGAGATTTTAATGAACTATTTAACCTAGGTTAAACTTGTAGAAGCTGATACCATAGTTGTTGTATTTTCGTGAATCTAACCAAATGTAGATTTACAAGATAACTTAGTAAAGAAGATGTATACATAATATTACACTGTATCCAAGTGTACAGTTTTACTTATTCTATACTCATATTTACTCTGACTTCAAGTGTTCCTTGACTTAGGGTCATGCTGTAGGATGTCTAGCTCTTTCTACAGTCTGCTGCTTTTTGTACTTGCTCTTCTGAATGACTTTAAGTAGAGGTGATGATTACGTTAAGTAGAGGTAGTTCAGTGAATGCTTAGTGAAAGCTAGAATTCAGAATCCTTTAGGCGGGAAAAGATTTTTAAGATCAAGTCTAATGTTTATTTACTTGACTGATATATTGTAGTAATGACTTATATAAAGGTAATATGTGCTGAAAAGAAAGTATAATAGATTGTGATTTAGTTAGAAATAGTATTCACTTTGAAGGACAGAGTGTATAAAAAATCTTTGATATTTTTCTTTGATATGTGAAAGTTTAAATTTGTAATGCCTGTGAATAAAGTTATGTCTTGCTACTGCCTTGGGCTTGGTATTCTGCAACAGCTCATGTAATATTCTAGATGTGAAAAAAGAATGCTGTTGAAGGGGTTGGTACTATAACAAAAACATTTTAATTATTGTAAATGTAAGAATTAAGAGTTTAAAATAACTTCTGTTTTTAGCTTGTGCAGAGTGTTATATAGACATGCATGCATCCATACACTCATGTTTTTAGGTGAATGTAGCTAGTGAATTCGCTAGCTACAGTTTTCTTCTTTTTTTCCTTAACTTTTATTTTTGTGGATGAATTTAACAAAATTCTAGCTTGAATTTTTTACTTTAGAAACAGTTTGTAGAACTGTTTTGAAAAATCTAAATGTCAATGACTCCAAAATTCTTATTAAGTGCTTTGGAAAAGAGTAAGCTACCAAAGTACCTGTTGGCTAGGAAAGAAAATAGATTTAGGCAACAGAGGCTTGTAGCGACCAATATCAGCTTCTGTTGACATTGATGAAGCATAAATAATGACTTTGTTCAATTCTTGACAGTTAAACATTCATAAAGATTAGCAAAGTTCCTGTTTTGACTAGTGCAGTGTGATATTTGTATTTTGTTAAATGTTTACCTGTGAACATTTCAAACCTGAAATAGGTGTGAAAGAGATACTGGTGTTCGTTAAAAATCGTTCTTTATATTTTTCTTTTTTTCTATTTTTTAGACTACTAATTATAGTAGAAGTATTTGCTTTCATTGCATGCAGGATGTTAGTAGTGGTATTCCCGTTGTTACGACATGCAGCTTGTTCAATTTCATTTGAGCTGTAATAAATGTTAGTGCACTGATCACGCTAAGCCAGTGATGTTACATTTTTGCACTAGCTTCAGGATTGAGACATTTTATTCAATGTTTAATGGTATGAGGGAGAAACAATTTCCTGGTCTCAACAGGAAGCACCAGTTACCTTACAACAGTTACCACACTGAAGAAATAAAATATGATTTTTTGAAGACCCTTAAGGAAGAAGCTCAAAGGGATATATAGTAATCTCATAAACAACAGAAAGTCTTTTCTTGTGTTTCAGAACACCTAGTAGGTGAAACCTTGTATATTGAAATGGAGGAGTGTATTGGTTTGAAAACAAACCAGTGGGAGATCACAAGTCAAGATTGAAATTAGAAATAAGTGAAATAATACAAGGAAAAACGCTGACAAAGTCAGATACAACCTGACACCCGGTTAGGGTGGTGGTAGCAGTCCAACTGAAGTAGTTCAGTTCAAGCGGTGATCCTGTGAAGGTCTGGTCTCCAGCTGAAGGTCCAATGGTAGCTCTTGTCCTCTGGGAACCCAGTAGACAGGGCTAGCTCAGGCAGTTCCAAAGCCAGGTTATATCCAGGTGGGAACACCTGGCTCCTCCCTTCTGGGCAGAGCATCCCACAATGGGATGAGATAAGTCCATGAGTCATGCGGTGGGTCCCTGATGGCCCATTGTCTGTCATCCGGGGTGGGTACCAGGTGATAACCAGTGTACCAGGTGATAACAGCTAACAGCCCACAGCTGGTGGTAATAGAATACTTGAATACACCTATATTGCAACCTAGGACAAGGAGCTGAAAAACTCCTGTAAAGCTTGTGAAAAATGAAACATTGTCAGTGATGTGCCCATTAGTGAAGCATAGCCAATGTGACTGTGTAACCCAAATAGCTCTTACTACAATCCGAGTTTCTTTTTATCTTCATATTCAAACAAAAAGGCAAAGGTCTTTTAATGACTGGCAGAATGAGAAATGATAAAATGTTTAGATTTTACTGAATACCTTTTGTGCTAGAGCACTTCTTTGACCCTAGCAGATGTCTATGTATCAAGCCTTCTGGACAGTTAAGGCTTTGTATCATACTGTAATCCTTCTTTTACGGAAGAGTTAATGTGGCATAGTTTCTCAGAAGTTTGGAAAATGTCTATTATATGAATCACTTTGTCTCAGTGGAATAGAAGCTCATTGAACTGTGATCCACATCAGCCTCTTGTTTTATAGTCATATGAATCAGTGTTTTGGTATTACATTATTCATACCATGAAGCTAGTGCAGTAGAATTAGGCTGTTGTGTTACATGTTGGAAAAATATTACGTGTTTGTACCTGGTCAGTTGTTCTGCAATGATGTAATGGCAGCAGTCTGTTAATTTGCCATTTACTTTAAAGTTCATTAGATCACTTCAGTTTTGATTATGATTTTTTTTTTAAATCAACCCACCCCAAACCCCAATCATTTGCAGGTCCTACTTTATCTCTGTGGTATTTAGGTGAATAATTTAAATGAACTTTTGCATTGTTTTATATTTAAAAAAAGATAGTTTTTCTTCTGATAACTGTAAATCTAACACACGTAAGAGTAGAACTAAGTAATTTTGAGTATTTTCTAATATCTGTGATAATAAAGAATACTTTTAGAATTACTTCGTATCATTCATTTTTACTATTGTAGTACAATAATACCCTGGTTAAGGATGAGAAGCCTGTATTTTAAGGCAAGGTGCAAAGTGGAGGAAGGCGATTGCTCCTGGTGGAAAATATTTACAATATAAGTGTAAGTATAAATGTAGAAAAGATGCAATATATTGTTTCAGAATATAAGGAAACCGTGAGACCATAGTATTCAGTGTGATAGCTAATGGTTTGAGTAATGATAACAGTCTCTTGGGTTTTCTATAGGCATCAGAGTAAAAGAAAATTTAAGAGCTGAATTGAAGAGGATGGTTACTGTGTCCTCAAAACTACTCTCCAGCATGAGGTGTGTGAGGGAAGAAGGCACAATGGTGCTTGTTTCACAGCATGATAAGTGAATGGTGGAGGCTGGAATTACTCCTGTAGTCCAAAGAGCAGATTAAATCTCTCAGAACACAATGAGACTTCATGGATAGATAAAATAAAAACCTAAAAGCATTACAGTGATACTTTTCCTGAATAGAAGCAGTGTAGAGTCAACAAAAAATGCAGAGAGAGGAATGTCAAGACCAGAAACAGAGCAGAGACACTGTCTTTGACATTTAGAGAATGAAGAATTTGCTGAAGTTTCATCCTCATACACTGATCAGCAGAGGTGTTTAAGGTAATTGTGTATACTGTGATCTAAACCCATTGTTTCTTTCAACAGGGCTAGGGAAGAGTGCCTGTGACATTCCCAAGATATTCTAGGTGGAGAAAAAAAAACTGTTTTCAATACTCTCTCAGTACATTAGTTCTGATCTTTATGATAAACCTTTTTTGACCTGAAGAATAGTTGTTTAATGCTGCAAATGAAGCTCAGTGGGGAATAGTGTGAAAAAAAGGTTTTGAACGGGCAAAGGAGTTGTAGGAAACTACTAAAGGAAGTAAGAGTACACTTCGTTGAGTAAATACAGCTTGAACTATGAATCTCTACTGGTTGAGGTGATTGTGCAAACCATTTAATGGCCTCCTTTTTCTGTCTGATCCCTTAATGATTCCATTAAGGCATACATAAAGATGTTATTAGAACTTTTGTTTCTGATACAGATTTACAATTCTGTACATTTGTCTTTTTTGTTTGTATTGAAACAAGAATAAAATTTTAAATCAAACAAAATTTAAAATGGATTGCTACTGAGACTGCAATAGACTAAATGTTTTTGAGTTAATTATTTTATCTCCTGGTGTTCACACAGTCTTAACATTCCTCAACAGTTGATTTGTCCACAGAGAAGTTTAAGAACTTGTTGAAGCCTATAAGCTCAAATTTGAACTTTTAAGTACAAAGATGAATAGAGACTATAGTTTCTATGTATGATTCCTCAGCTTGCGAATGGGGCTTATTTGAGCAAGTGAGGCTTTGGAACCAAAGAGCTTGTATTGCATACCCCGAAGGTCCGTCTAGTTGCATGTCTTGTCTCCCACAGGGCAAGTGTCTATAAATGAAACTTCACTTTATTACTTTAGCAGTCTCTGGTTTTTTTGATTAAGGGTTTTCTGAGCTGGATGAGGTTTATATATTTTTAATAACTCTTGTGGGATTTTGCTTCCATGAATTTTTCTGGTCTTTCCTCTCCTTAAGCCCCTGCTTTGTTACAAGCTTTGTTCAGAACTTGTACCGCTGAGCTGATTTTGCACAGAGGGATCTGTAGATTCTAATGTAACTGTGACCTGATAGTTAAGTGATTTAATGATCTAAGTACCATTTTTTAAAATGACCATTACATCATTGCCAGTGCCTGCAACTGTGGATTCTCTGGGCAGTAAGGGAAGTGCTGACAAAATTCGTGCATTTTTTTGATTTTCTGCTCCCTTGGTCCTTGCTCCTTACCTCACTCACACAAGCTTATTTGAGTCTCTGTGTTACCTGACAAAGAACAGTTGCTTTGTTGAATGCTAGCTCTGGCAACCTAGTCATGATGCACTTTTTCCTGATGTGGTTGGTTAAACAATTTAAATAGTTACATGGAAGGGTGTCAGCATATTACAAGCAGCTGTGTCAAGAGATTACTCCTTACTATCATACCCTCAGCTGCATGTCTTGCCCCTCTGCCAGAAGTCATCACCCGTTTAGATCTACTTGTAGAACAGCCTGTTCAAATTCTTCTTTATTATAGGAAAAAAAAAAGGTCTACAAATGCGCTACAATTTAAGCTGTCCAGGCTAATTTTGACTACAGCAGACTTGCAGGATCTAAGTCCAGGGATCAGTTGTAGAAGCAACCTCATGGGTGTTTAGAGGGGCAGTAACCTCTTTTATTGGAACTGCTGGACCTGTCAGGTTGACTAAGGTTGATACCAAATAAGATGAACTTCTCTTGTGTATTCTAGAAAGACAGAGTAACTTAAGTTGGGCAGGCACTTTTGTGAACATATACTTCAGATCCCTGTTAAAGTTTGATCAGGTTAGTCAGGACCTTGTCCTGCCATTTTGTATATCCTAAAGAGTAGTAATTTCTCAGCCTCTCTGACCAACCAGTTCTGTGGTTTGATCCCCCTCCTTATGAAGACCTTTTTCCTTCTATTTTATTAGAATTTCATTTGCTGCAACTTGTGCTTTTTCCAGATGAGTTGTTTTCTGTCGTTTCTATAATTATCGTTTAGCTAGTTGAGGATAACAACAAGGACACTGTGGTAGACTGCCAAAAACTCCCTAAATTTGTGGTAAATTAGTCTTTACTTTCCCCTCATCTTTTGAGTCAACCATCTCACTGTCAGGTTGGTCAGGCACTTCCTCTCCTGTGAATACAAATGCCTTCCCGGATACTTTACTTGATTGCTGTGACCTTTGGAAGAAGAGACTTGTATCATAGAGACATTAGTCAACTTCCTTAGCACCCTTGGATGCATCCCATCTTGTCCCTGGAAACTTGGAAATGTCCAGTTCTGTTCATCTGGTCCCTGACCCAGTCATCTGGTACTGTGAGCAGTACTTCAGTCCCACAGACACCACCATGGTGCTCAGGAACTCTGGTGTGCCGGGGAGCAGGTCTTGATGATGAAAAACAAGGCAAAGAAAGCACTGAATAATATTTAAGCCTTTCTGTGGCCTTTGCCATACGTTTTACCTGTCATTTGTTGCTTGCTCTCATGCCTTACTCACCAGAGACCTCTGCATTTACTTCGTTCATTTTTCATGCTAACATACATAGAGAAGCTCTTCTTCCAACTGCAGATCTTCCACTTCCACTTGTGCTCATGTGGGTGGTGTTTCTGTATTGTTCTGAAGCAGACTGTTCCCACTTCCACTTTACATACACTTTCTGACATTCTGGTGTTTTTCTTAATTTTCCTTTGAGACATTGTATTTGCTGCATTTATATTTGCAGAGGGAATTTATCATGAGGCTTTTGCATGCCCAGTTTTTTTACTTGATGATTGCTGCTGAAATTTCATCTGCATTCCGTTGGAGAAATATCTATCTTTGAACAAATAGGTCAATAACCTGAAGTCTCTTCTCATGAGTAATTGACTGTGTTCCATAATTGAATTGCAGCTCCTGCTCACTCATGAGGGAATGTGATAGTAGAAGTATGTTCTGAAATATGAGAGCTGTAGTGCAGTCCAAAACCATATAATTATTATCAATTTATATAGAAGAGTGTACAGTAAAATGAGATTAACCTTTTTTTGATTTTTGGAGTGGTTGTTTCTGTTTAGTCTGTTCATAAAATGGACAAAGGCAATTGTTAAGGTAAGTCTTCTTGTTCAAATCTTATGAGTGGCATTCGTGTGTTTCAAGTGTGTATTTAAGCAGTTTCCCATCTCTTTTCTTTTCTTGGTATTGGAGACATTCCATTAAAAAATAGGCAACTCTGAATACCAGGCCAGCTACCTGTTTTGTAGCTTTTTTTTTTTTAAAGAATCAGTCAATGAGTAATTTTATTTTTAGCAGCAATTCACAGAATTAAAAAGATTGCTGTTAATATCCATATTATAGTGGCTTTATTAACGAAAGCATATTTAATTTTGTTTCACTGAAAGAAACTTATAAAATGTTGTACTGTTCATGAAGAGTTATTTTATGGCAATAAAATGCAGAAAGCTTAATTACTGCAATCTGTAGATGTAATGGATATGTGTTTAACACAGTTCAGGGCTCACTAACCAGTTTAATGGGCTGATCACAATTTTCTCATAATGTTACTGTGTTTGCAGCACTTATCATGTACAATAATTGTGTATTTACATTTTGTGTGATGTATGAAGAAGTACAGAGCTTTTTTTTTGTCAATGTCTTAAATTGGGCAACTCCAGTGGTTTTTAAATTACGAGTGTAACTGCATCCAAAGCCATTTAATCATGCCCTTCCTAAAAAGAACACTTTCCCTAATATTGTCTTATGAGATGATGACTTGTCTGAAAAGGCAAATTGCTCTGTTGATGTAAAGCAGTTTAGAAGGCACAGATCATAGCTTTCAAATGGTTTGATTTAATAGTTTACAGACATGTAGAATGTTCAGTGACAGTTCCAGGCTTAATGTGGTGAAGGAAAATGAGTTTTAAAATCTGGTAACTTCCTGTTGAACAAAGTAAAATTTTAGCTTTGATCCTCAGGGATGGAATGTGTATGATGACTCACTTGTGGTTCAGAATGTGATGGTTTTAGTAATTTGTTGAATGGTGCTACGTTTTGGGAAGTCTGTAGGAATAAGTGAAACAACTTTTGTACTGTATTAGCAGTTCAAGTAATTAATATTTAATGGTTAACCTTACCATCATAATCAGCCCAAACTGAAAAATATTATATTAATTCAAAGCAGATATATTATATTTCAAAGCTTTAAAAATGCATGTTCTTTCTGTAATCTAGTTAAAGCACAGGTGTTGTAGACTAATTATCGAAATCCCTTCCTGGTGATCTTTCAGTGATAAAGTAAGAAAACATAGTCTCAGTGTAATTATTGTAGAAAATTACATTTGACATGTAACAAGAGTAAAGGAAGAATTTCCATATGCCGTTTCATTCTTCAGCTTCTGGTTGAACCCAAGGTGTAATTATTTATGTCTAGGCCAAAAGCATCTCGTAGTAATTTTTTTTGAAGTACCACAAAAATCTTATTTTAGAAAGTTAATTTTAGAGATGAAATAAGAAACCAGTGACCAAAATCTTACTGTTCAGTCACCTAGTCAGGGACTTCTGAATTAGGAGGTGAATAAATGAATGACAAAATACTGATGTCTGCTGCTGTGGAATTCCAGTTGGTGTTTCTTTACTTTTAGTCCTGTCACTTTTGAAAAGCTATCCTTTTTCAATTCAGTTTCATCTGTGAGTTATAGAAATAGTTTTAGAAGTTATGTTCAGACATGTAAAATACACTACAGCAAGGATAGTAAGGACCAGAAGAAAAGTCTTGGACAGATAGAGAATGCAAATAATATACAGCCATCTGAAATATCCTCTCAGTTGTTGATTTTCTATAGGAACTACTTTTACGTAAGTCGTAGATGAATATGTGCAGTGTGTCTGTTAAAAATCTTAAGTGATTGTGGGGAAAGTAATGATGTGTCAGAATTAAAATTAGGATTTCAGAAATTACCTGTGGCATTGGAAAAAATGGCAGCAAGCTTATCAGAGAATTGAAAACTAGTACTGGACTAGATGCTTCAAACTTTTAGACTTCTCAGCAAAACTCTGAGTTCTGGATTCTCACGATTCCTTGCCTGAACATGGGTGGGAACAGGGTCTCAGTTGTGTGGCTTGAGCATCCTGACCTACACTGTGCTGCTAAGGGAGCACTCCTGTACAACTTCACTGGGCTCTGAGATGAGCAGTGACATGCAAGGTTGATGTGAGTAAAAATAATGAGTTCCTAATCAGAATTGGATTGAAATACTGCAGACCATCAAAGATGCTGGTTCACAGATTTTTTTTTTTTTTTAAATTTTTTTTCATTTCTTCTTTTTCTTTTTTTCCAGTGAGAGCTAATACCAACCATTATTTGTTTGGGTGTCCTAGCTGTTTGACTAAGATATTTTCTATCTAAAGTCTACCTGCTTCTTAAATTCGTAGTAGAGTCTGTGAGATTTCTTAGCTCTGCAGCAGGGGTTTTGGATGAATTTGGTGTCTCAGCCTAAAAATAATATGCCAAGGCTTTGCAGAGGAATGGATTTTGGAGGCCTTAAAGTCCTTAGGTGAGCCTTGTCATCAATATTTGAATTGCTAGGAGATTAGCAAGGCTCTAGCATGCTCACTGAGTTGCCATTGAGGGCTTTTGTGTTATTTGAGTGTACAAAAACTAGAGTTAAAAGATGCAAGATAAACTTCATATCCAAAACCAAGAGAGAATTGCTAAAAGCCTTCCAGAGACTCTGTGTTTCAAAATGCATGTATTTCAAATCAAAGGGATTTTCAAAATGTTCTCTAATGAAGTGTCAACAGAAGCTAAAAGTTTGAAGAGAAGGTGTTTGACATGCAGGAGGGTATTGGAGCATTTAGAAGCATGCAGATGGATGACATTTTATCATCAAACTGTGTTGCTGCAGATTGTACTGAATAGGAAAATGCACTTTGTATAGCTTGTTCTGGAAGATATTTAGTATCTGCTGTTAACGTATGCATCACTATGCCCACAGTTATGTCGAGCTTGCCCTTTTAAGTTTCCATTTCCATTTGCTTTAATAATAAAATAACTGGAAAGCCCCCAGTGCTGACAAATTCTATGACACATACAGAATGCAAGCATGAAAGGTTATCATACCAGTCGGTACATGGGTTTTTTACATAAATATATGTCAAGATTGTACTAGGGGCATGATATATTTAAGTATGACGTTAGCGTGTGTTATTTTTGTCTTGACTGAGAGAGCGAAGCTTTGGAGCATATTGCTATATCTCAGCTTCAGAAATGAAAGTGAAACACTTAGATGGACACAAATCGCTATGTGGCAAAGAGTGAGACTTTAGGCAAAGTTTTTGAGGAAGCTCTCTGTGGGTCTGCTCAGGAGGGAAAAGGAATTGCTCGTTATATTGAGGATTTGTTGCCATATTTTCAGTTTTCCAGTTGGAATTTCCTTGTTTTGCATTTGAGAACATTTATGTTTTTTGCGGTCTAGAAAGTTCACATTTTGAAGCAGTCTGTCAGTTTAACTGTGGTGCTGTTGAGGGTGAAAAGTTTTAAAGCTTCAATTCAACAAATTGCTAAGGCAGGTGATTGTTTTGAATATAAGGTACCAACTGATTTCCTGGAGATGTAGGTCTGTGCATCTCTAACACCTCATGTCAAACACTGATGTACTTTGCAAATGCAAAGGGTAACAGCTCTTAACAAGTGCAAACATGATGTTAAGTTTCTCTGTGTAGTGTTCACTAATTTGCTTTGAGTATAAGCCATTGTTTGTTTATGAATGCCAAAAAGAATTATAATTTCATCTTGGCACAAAGAGTTTCAGAAAGCTAGAAGGAGCTCTGTACAAACGTAATCGGTAATGCTATCTCAAAGTGACTCAAATATGTGTATATGCATAATGTGTGTATATATTATATGTTTTTTGCAGCTGTCCATTTCTAAATTTGGAAAGACAGACACATGTAGTTAGAAAACAAAGTAGATTTTTAAATGTTTCAATGGCATGGGTGTTTCAAACTTGATTTTGGAAAGTACACTGTAAGTAATCTCCTGTTTAAATTTAATAAATTAAAGAAATACTATTCACTCTTTTTAAACTTTTTCTATCTGAAACTATTAAAATGATATGATGAAATAAGTATATATATGAGTTGAGGTGTTCAACAGAATAGTATATGTGACACTTATTCTGGTTGCAGTGCTGTGTGTAATGAGGAGAGATTGCTGTGTTGTTCCGTTTCTTCTCTAAAGAACTCAGACTATTGCAAGAAACAACACTGTATATGGGTATATGGGGTATATGATAGAGATCTACTGTATAAGGAAGGAAAAACACAAAGAATAGTTTGAGTGGACATTACCTCTCTCTGAATGCTTTAATATATTCAGAAGAGACCATGAGTTTCCATGGAAAGCTTGCAAGGACACCTTCCACTAAAACAGGTAGCTCAAAGCTTTATCCAGCCTAGCTTTGGACACTTTCAGTGTGAAGGCGGTTTGACTACTGTGTGGTAGGGCATTGACAACTTCCCTGGGCAACCTGTTCCAGTGCCTCACCACCCTTGCTGTAAGAAAAAAAAAAATTCTTCCTTTTATCTGTATAAGTATAAATCCAAGAGAGTATAAATCTACTCTCGTTTTGTTTAAACCCCTTAACTCTTGTTCTGCTGCAGCAGGCTCTACTAAATCTCTTTTTCTTATAATCCCCATTGAAGTATTGAAAGGCCACAGTAAAGTCACCCTGGAGCCTTCCAACCGCAACTTTCTCAGCCTTTCCTCATAAGCGGGGTACTCCAGCCCTTGGATTGTTCCTGTGTCCCTCCTCTGGACTCACTCCAACAGGTCCATGTCCTTCCTGGGCTGGGACCCCAGAGCTGGATGCAGAGTTCCAGGTGGGGTTTCAGCAGAGCAGAGGGGCAGAATCCCTTCCCTCACCCTGCTGCCCACGCTGCTTTGGATGCAGCCCAGGACACGTTTGGCTTTCTGGGTTGGGAGTGCACATGGCTGGGTCATGTCCAGCCTCTCACCCACCAGCACCCCCAAGGCCTTCTCCCTACAGCTGCTCTTGATCTGTTGCTCCCCAGACTTTGTTAGTACCAGGGTTCTCCATAGCCCAGTTGCAGCATCTTGCTCTTGATCTTGTTAAACATCATGATATTCCCATGGGTCCAGTTCTTGAGCTTGTCCAGGTCCCCCTGGATGGCATCTCATCCTTCAGGTGTGTCAACTGCACCACTCAGCTTGGTGTCATCTGCATATTTGCTGGGGGTGCACTCAGTCCTGATGTCTGTGTCATTGCTGAAGATACTAAATAGCACTGGTCCTAATACAGACCTCCTGAGGGGTTCATCACTTGCCACTGATGTCCATCTGGACACTGAACTGTTAACCGGTGTCCTCAGGATGTGACTGGCCAGCCAATTACTTGTCCAGCAACAGTCCACCCATCAAATCCATCTCTCCGGTTTAGAGAGAATGATGCTAAAGGGGAGTGTGTCAAGTTCTTTACAGAAGTCCAGATAAATGATAGCTGTAGCCCTTTCCTTGTCCACTGATGGAGTCACTCCATCATTCAAGGCCCCTGGGTTGGTCAGGCACCACTCGCCTTTGATGAAGCTGTGCTGGCTATCTCGAATCACCTCCCTGTCCCACATGTGCTTCAGAGCTTTTGGGAGGATCTGTTCCATGACCTCCCCAGGCATAGAAATTAGACTGTTGGGTCAGTAGTTCCCAGATAGGTACATTGTTACCCCTTTTCCCATTCACCTGGGAATTCACCTGACTGACATGACTTTATGAACATCATGGAGAGTGGTTTGGCAACTACAGAATGAGAGAATTACAGAATATTCTGAGTTGGAAGGGACCTGCTAGGATCATCAAGACCAACTCTGAAGCGAATGGCCCGTATGAGGATTGAACCCACAGTCTTGGTGTTATTAGCACCTGGCTCTGACCAGCTGATCTCAGGGTCTCATCAGCCAATTGCCTCAGGACTGTGTAATGCGTCTCATAAGGTTCCACAGAAACTTATGACATACATATGTTCAGTTTCCTCAGGTAGTCATGAACCTGATCTCTTACAGTGGAGGAACTTTGGCCCCCCAGTCCTTGTCTTGTGGTCTGTCCACTTCAGAGGTGTGGGAGGAGAGGCTGCCACTGAAGACTGAAGCAAAAAAATTTTGTCTTCACATACTATTTATAGATTTATCTGCCGCTTCCCAATGACATTTATTTGTTTCTGTTCAGGCCTGAGCAGTACTTTCCTTGTATTGAGAGGCTGAAGTCAGGCTCCAGGGCAGAAATCTCAGGCTTTTTCCTGTGCTCTTGGTTACCTTTTTGCAATGCCCACCATATTACAGCGTATGGATGGATGCAAAGAACTCCAGCAGAGATTCACAGCTCATAGGGACACCACATCAGGAAGATGCAGCTCAGGACTTTTTTAGCAGGAAACTACTTCAGCAGGAAGCAGAATTGGAGGAGAAATGGGGATTTGGGAAGAGTTACATTTGGTTTTTTTACATGGAGAAAATTGCTAAGTGATCCTGGAACTTAAAGGACAAGGTTTTAAGGAACCAGTAACTAAGGGAGAGAAAAGCCTTTTAAAGAGCCATAACACTGAGGAGGGGACTGGGGCTGATGAGTCAGCAAGCAGATGGGAAAAAGGACAGGGCCCAGAGTGTCCAAATGGACAGACAGTACATCAAAAACCTTTGGATGGGAGCATACCAGAGATGTTTGTGTCTGCTAAAACACAGTCCCTTACAGACTTTGGAATGGAGCTACTGTTTTTTAAAGGCTTATGTATGCTGGAAGAGAGGAGTCACTTCAGAATTTATTTGTTTAAAGTATTGTTCAAGCTGTGCTAATTTTGGAGTGGGCACAAGTGATCATGTTAGAGCGGACTTAACTTGCTTTATTTAATTAATTTTGAATTTCCTTACTTCTATATAAATCAGTCTAATATTTTAAAATGCTCCCATGCAGTCATCCTGCAAGTTATATTACTCTTCTGTCATCAGCAGTCCAGGCTGCAGTATGTACTGTGCTCTACATGGCATTTGATGTTGCTGCAGGAAAATTTTACTGTTCTCTTTTAGCAGCAGGGAAATCCAGGACGTTGCAGCTGAAGATAATGTGCCTTATACAGTTCCTCAGAAAGTCTACCTTATATGGTTCCTCATACAGATCCTGAAAAAGCAGGAACAGGGGCAGTGCCTTGAAAATTATACAGACATATGTAAAATGTATTCTGGCAGAAAGTGATTGAAAATTGAAGCACCCAAAGATTAGCTACTTATATGCAATTTTGCATGAAAGTATACAATACATCTTGTAAAGTTTGAAGCCAGCTCTTCATGCTTTACTTTGTATATTCTTTCATTTCATGGGCATAAATACTGGTGCACTTCATAATGAGAATTTTTTAAAGACTGAAACTTCCCCAAGTATGTTGTGTCAATTGCAAATGGCACTACTACTGATGTCAAGCCAAATTTAACTCCGTATTCCAAAATAAAAATGTTAAGAGTGACTCAAAACAAGGCTTTCTTTTTCATCCCCTCCATTCCCCTCCTTTCTCTTTTCCTTTCCTTTTCTTAACTCTCTTTTCTTTTTTGACCAAGTCACATTTTCCCGTGAGTTTCATTCTTAAGTACAGCTGAACTTTTTTGACTGAATTAAGAAAATGACAGCCTTTGACCAGCTTAGCAATACGAACTGGTTGCTGGGCTGTTTATAATACTTATAAAGGGAAGAGCTATTTAAAAACATGAGAGATTGTGCTCATAATAAATAAAGACAACATTTTGTATTGGAAAATTTTATACAATAATAATAAAGGTGATACTACCAGCACTGCCTGAAATAGTAATATAAATGTATCATATCGCTAAGACTCTTTAAGTGTTAGCTTTTAGATGGATTTAAACTTTTTTAGCACTTGATTTAAGAAAAATGAGACCTGTAATAATCTGCTTAACCTACTGTTTCATACAAACGAAATTAATATGGGTGTGAAATGAAAACTGATTGCTCAATAGTGTGAAGTGCAAGATTGTTGGAGTATGCAATAAAAATTGAAAAATATAACACCATTATTCAGAGAATTCACGAAGTTCCATATTTATTTTTGAATCCCGAATTGATCTTAGGAAGATTACTTTGCACTTGAAATAGCTAAACTAAATGAACCATCAGTTTTATCCCCCTGACCAGAGGGAGTGTGAGTGGTCCAGATAACTTGATATGTATGTGAGGAAACTGAAAACAAGGAAGACTATTAAGTATGATTCCAACAATAATAGTAGGTACTATGGTATTGTGCAGAAGATACTATCATTTCCTGAAATTGAGGAGATGGATGAAATACAGTCAGAACTCCCCCTGGTATTCTCTTCACACAGAAGCCTAGGAATATTGTATTAAATATTAATAACAACATAAAAGACCTTTGGTCTTATTTTCATTTTAATTAGGCAGGGTATATATGCCATTCACTTTGAAGCCAAATGCTACTCCTTTGTATTAACCTGCAGGGGGTACTAGAAAATTGAACCAAGTAGCATTTAGCTATTTCTCCTCCTGCCAGAGATAATGAACATGTTCTCTTGTGCAGACTGTCTTACTGTTACCTGATCCCCATATACAGGTTTCATAGTCCCTTCCAGAGTTTGAGCAGTAGGGTGTGAAATGCTGCCTCAGCCCTTTTCTTACAGATCGGCAGAAGTCAGGAAAGTTATTAACCTTCAACTTTAACCTGCTAAACTTACAAGGGAAACTTAATCTCATAATGAAAGCAGATTTGAGAGACAAAATGGACAACAATTCCAGGAGGGAAACAAAGCTGTGTATTATGCACTGAGCCTGTTTCATTTTGTGGTGAATGATAAAGACAACTGAAGAGAAGTAAGAACGATAACTGGTATGGCAGAAGAGAGTAGGAAATTTTTTGACACATGAAGCTAAGGCAGAGATTAGTAAGAAGCAAATGAAATAAAATGATAAGAAATTAATTTTGTGAAGCCTGTGGGTTTCTAGACTTTTGGCTAGCTGTTTATGCAATCTTCCTACCTCATACACAGATTTTCTACACCACATCTAAAGCATGAGAATTATCTTAAATGGGGCCTTGGAGCTGCTGATGTAGCAGCCATTGATTCTGGGGCCTCAACTGGGAGAACCTTGAAGAGCTGCCAGGCTTCTTGGCCAGCTTTTTCTTTTGGCTAATGGCCTTGGGCATTCACTTTGGCCAGAGCTTGGTATATGTTAGCGAACTGTCCAGGTAGCCTAGTACTTCTTTTTTCTTGAACCTAACATATTTAGCTTGGTCATTCCACTACAGAGCTGTTCTCTTGCCAGTCCTCTAGTGTGGGACTGGACAGTCTTCTTGGCTAAGCTTCCTCAGAGTGAAGAGTCTGGTGAACTTAAATGAGTTATGTGCACATTAGCAGAGCTGCTTTGAGAGGACACCCGCCTGTGTTCTGCTCAATGAAAACGAGTATGTTTAAGTACTCCACTTCCTGACGAATTCACATTTTCTAATGATTATCAGAGAAACTGTAACAAATTTGACTGTCACTATAATGCCTTTTGACTGAAATTACCTCCTTTGTACATAAGCATTATGAAACACGTTACATTTTTTCACTGACCCCCCCCCTCCTTCATAAAATATAGATGGTTCTTCTTTGATCATCTAATACTCAATATTTTGTATATTTTATTTCCCGCTTACATGAAATTAACATAATTCCCTATTTCCTTTACAATTTTTAGCCTAGTTCTGGGGACACAATTATTAATTTCTCCATTTAAAAGTACATGAAGGAGATAATGCCTTATCTACAGAAATGTTATGAAAATAGATTTCAGTAGTATCTATGAGGAAACTGAGTAGTGGTGATAATAAAAAGTTTGCTTTTTCCAAAACTCCTGTGGAGTGAAGGAGTATAAATAGCTTTGTTTTGTCAATAAGGTGAAAATCAAGCAAACAACAGCTTCCTTCATCTCCCAATTGTCCTGACTTTTTAGACAAAATGTTACGTCATCAACAAAAGTATTAATCTCTGCTTTTTCTAAATAAACTCACGTTAGTCGGTTTGTGATACACTGACGTATTTTCCTGTGTAGTTTGTAAATTGTAACAGGTGTAATCAGATTTGTGAAGTTAAGACTTCCACATCTGCTGTTCCTGTCATCTTAGGTTCCCCCCCCTCTGCTGTTAGAAAAGCCAATTTAGCCTGTTACATGGTGGTTACCAGACTTGGATTAGTGATGACCACAGAGGCTGCAAAACAGATTCTGATGTATCGCACTTCCCTTCACAAATATGTATATAATGTGTCAGAGCAAACTGAAAATATTAAACCTATTCTATACTGCTAGAGAAGTATAGAATTTGGTTTGGATTTGAAAATTTTAACGTTCAATTGAAAGAAACCCATGCCTTTGCATGTAGGGAGCTGTAAGAGTATGAGCTGTTACTGAGGGAGGGGGGGAATGGGTAGGAAGCAAGCTTTTGTTAGCACATACAAGTTTTTAGCACTTTTTTGTTTCCATAAATACATTAAAATAGCAACCCTCCTAACTACTCATTTATGGATATTACAAGTGGACATTTTCTATGCATAAGAAATACTACTACTCAAGACTTTTGAGGCATAGAAGATTGAAAATATTAGGCTAAACTTTTGTTTTTACTAAATAATAAATTACTTAAGGGTTTTGATGAACAGAAGATCAAAAGTGATAATCTTTTGTTTCTACTAAAAAGAATAAACAAAACCACCTGATAAAGCTTAAAAGATAATCAAACATGTTTGTTTCAGAGGTACAGTAACTGAATTTAGGATACTCATACAAAATTCAGTTACGTATCATTTATCCTGTAACATGAAATTCAGTTCAAAAATATTTGAATTATGTTGTATGGTTGCCATCATGGCATTATGGAACACAGAAGAGGACTTGGAAAACAGAACTAAGCCATCTCCTGATCTCTCAGGATAATATAAAGATAGAATGAAATATCTGACATGTCTGATATTGAAACACAGCTTTCTAGTTTGTTTTGGCCCCATTTTCAGCTGCCACAGGGTTGATGATTGTGAAGTAAGTTGCATCAGTGTATCAGGCCAATGTAAGACAAAACACTAAATTTGGTCTACTTGCAGTTAACATTCAATTTGACAGAAATGAAAAATATGTCTTTTATATCAGTATGAATTGTGTAACTCTGTTTTTAATTGAGTAGTTTGCTTATTTGGAGATTTGTCATTACTGAATAAGAGTAAAGAATCTAATTATTTCCATTTCATATTCATTTATGACTGTATTATATGAGAAAGAAAAATAGTTTCCAAACTCATAATGAATTCACTCTATGTCTGGCATTTTTCTTCAGCATCCAGAAGATTCAACAAATGAAATGGCAATTGTGTAGTCTGCCTCAGAAGAACAGCTGCACGAGTTAGTTCACCACAAAACAAGCTGAACAAAATGATTTATGGAGTACTGTTTCCTTAATTATTTCACAGAACCTTTCTTGCTCTGGAGATTTTTTTGAGCCAACTATTGCAAATCTGTGAATTCCAGAAATAGTAGATTCCTGTTCTTCCTTCTTTACCTCCGTTTTTCATCATGAAAACAAAAGCTGTTGATCCATTGTAACTTTATACTAACAACTCTGTGTTAATATTCTTTATATTTTAACAAGAAGTTGAGATCTGGGAAGCCAGTGTTAATCAGATGACTGAATTAATCTAAGTTTTCACTTGACTAATTCTGAGCTAATTCTTGCTCTAGCAGTTTTGTGAAGCTGTAAAGCAAACTGGAACAGAGTGCAATGAACTTCACATAGACATGAGTGTTTTAAGAATTCAGTTTCTCAAAAGCTTGCCCTAATGCATATTTTGACATTATGTTGCATCTGGGCATCAAGAAGTATGAATGACTGCACTGAAACTTGATTTATCCAAACTAAAAGGATGAAGGAAGTTAGTTTAATTTTGACCTTTTAGTTCAGTATGCTAGTATCAAGAGTACCTGACAGAAGGAATTTCTTAGTTCATTTTGAATAGAGTGAAATTCTTCTCTTATCCTGGGCCCTATGAGGTCCTCATAGCTTCTTGGCTTCCTTGATTATGCAGAGTGGTGAAACTTGTTTATTAGCCGGAGAGCATTTGGATGGTCCTAAGAGTTTTTTTCTAGACATTTCTAGAGAACAGCCGATCTAAAGGATGCCCTTATTTGCCCAGTTTCTGGGAAACAGAGCTATGATCTTGCACAAAAAGAAGGCATTTAGGCGCTTTACACAGGGTCGCTTGAAAGTTTGCTTCCAATTACAGTCATTTTTTCTAACTCCCTGTAATTGCAGGCTCACTCCCTACCCTGAATTTCCCAGTGTTTTTTCTTTAAAAATGTCTTTGTCCCCATACCCTCCCCTTCCTTTATGTGTGCCTTGAGCATCAGCTGTGTATGTAGTTTATATTTGCAGAAGACGTTTCTTAATTTTTCATGGGGAAGTAGTTGTTTCTTTCCCATTCAGCATGTTTGCAAGAAACCACCATTGCTCTCATATTTAGGGAGCTAGAATGACCTAAGCCAGAGTATTGTGAGGGATCATGATTGTGTTTAGTCAAATAAGGAGGGTGAGGTTGTCTGTGGGATTCAAACCCAGCAGCCTGGGCTCACAGCTGCACCTCGCCCTCTGTTCTGTTCTGAATCAGTAAGGAGAAGATGTACTTATTGCCAGGGCTGGGGAGTTATCTGTGCAAAACAATTAAAATTGCTTCTGTTGAAGGATACCCTACACATTTGGTGTGAGTACCATGTGAGATCACTGTTGCATGAATGGTCTAATTTTTATTGGTCATATTTTATTTTTATCTGTTCAAACAACCAGGGTTTTCTTTCACACAAGTTCTCACTGGTTGCTTGAGTACAAGCAACAGGCTAGAAGGGAGGGGTAAATTCACTTTAATAAGTCTTTTTCAGGTTTAGGTAGGACTGTTAAAATTCTGAGGATTCAGTTCAATGTCTGAACTTAATTATCAACCAAAATTAGGTTGTAAAATCAAAATGTTTTGTTTCAGATTATTTTTTTTTCTTTTGTTTCACCATAAGTGTTTTAGAATCTTAAAAACACCTAAGGAAATAGAGATGTATGACAAGGAAATAGATGAGATAGATTGAGATAGCAGAGTAGACTGTCTCAAGTCATATTTATGTTTTGTAACATAAAAAGGCATAAGGGCCATGCTAACACATTGCAAGCTTGTCTTGCTTTTGGTGTTCCACCAGATATCTCCACAGAACACCTACAGCTCTTTGTGTGACCTTCAATTACATGTGCCTGGTAAGATACAACCCTGTTTGACTAGGATTAAAAATGGAGGTGTGATAAATGCTTTCAGTTTCTGAGCTGTGGTCTACTTCTGAGAAGAATGAATGTTACAACAGATTCCGGATAGGGAAGAAGGCTGGCAGTAACTAGGATGAAACACATCCCAGAAGTAAATGAAATGAAACAGATTAAAATGAAACAGAAGTAGTAAGTCTGTTAAAAAATACTGTTTTACCTGAGAAAGAAGGAGAAAAGAGATTGAGACTAAGGAGGTGATGTGAGTTCATGCTTGCTCGTCAAATTTCTGGCCTTGCAGGCAAATGGGCTCTTACAAGGCTTGTCATTCAGCTTTTTTTCTTAAAGGTTCCTTGATTCTCTTCAGATTTCAAGAGTAAAGTGTCCTGTACTTAAAGAAATTTTTTTCAGTTTCTTGCTCAAATCCCATGCATTCTCTGAAGGACTTAGGCAGTAATAGAGCTTTTGATGTCTCCAGGCTCCAGTAAAATGTTCCTAACTTGCTGAAGATTTGGGAAACTGCTAGCACTGAATATTTAGTCAAGCAGATGGATTGCTGCCAGAGAAGGGTCAAAAGGTCTGCATATAGAAGTGCCCTAAGAGATCCAGAAACTAGGAGCAGCAGCCAGGCTGTAGCCACAAGTAGAAGCACAAAGTGTTCGGCAGTGGGCTCTGGTCACTTCAGAATAGCGCTGCCTGAAGAGCAGGATGAGGCCAGCTAGTGAGAAGTGAGTGGTGCTCCCTATCTTGTTGAACCTTAGCGTTTGTTATACAAACTATTCTTAATGACTTATGTTAATTAAAATATATTTGTAGTATTTTAAGAAGTGCAGTGCAGGGCCCCACAGATGCATGGCAGCTATTCTAGCTCTTGCTGTTGATGCGAGTTCATTTCTTCGTTAGTTCATGCCTGTATAGCCCCTGATATCTCTCTGCCTGGAATCTGGATGTAAGGATATCAGGAAAACAAAATTAGTGTCTAATTTCTTGGATCCTTAAAACTGTAAAGTCCATGAAATCCAACACGTATATGCCTGATTAGGTGGCAGAAGAGTATAATCAGCACTAGTTTCTCCATCTGTAGGGAAAGACTTGCCATTGCATAGGGCCATGTTATATTGTTTGCTAGAAACAGTGACTCCTGTCCTGTATTGCTGTTTCACAGCAGCAGGCAAGAGGAACATAAAAGGTGTTTTCTTCATGTGCTTCATTTCCTTACTGTTGTAACCGTCTGACCGCTGAAGACTGGGAATAATCACTTATTTAGTCTCTTTCTTTGTTGATTTCCTCTCACATACTGATTTCTGGGGTTTTTTTCAAGAATGAAAAAATGTCAAGAAGGTGATGCAAGAGCTGTAGTTAAGGAAAAATGTCGGAGTGGTCCCAGACAATAAAGTGTTAAAATACCAGTTTGTGCTTATTGGCGTAGGTCCACTGTTGCACAGGAACTGGCTTTAAACTGAAATGTTTATACTAATGTATCTCAAATTCCAATTTATGGAAGAGTTTCCTTTTTGCATTGCATATTATTGTATTAATGCATGCTAGCATTGAAGGATTTGGCCCTTTTTTTCCCCCCAAATGATTGTAGACATTATGTTATAGCCTAAGTACTAGGCTAGGTGCAGTGTAGCTGTGGTGTATGCTTCCTCAGCTGGGAGGACATTTTACTTCAAATGGAAAATGTGCTTTGTATGTGCAAGTTCATTTTGCATATATTTTTCAGTAGAGAGAGTCCTCTGCCTTCTTGGGATTTGGTAGCTGAACCAGGTGACACTGTGTCTTCCTACTGTCTTGCTGGGTTTGCTGTTTCCCCTGAGCTCCCATCCTATTAGCCACCAATTCTCCTTTCTTTAGTGCTGCTCAAGTCACAGAATTTCAGGGATGAATAATTTCAGACATAAATTCTTAAAAACCCATTACTCTGGAAGAGTTGAAAGCGGATTAATTTTATAGTAGTCGGGATGGGAGAAAGAATAGGGTTAAGGAATAGGAATTGGTTTGGGGGGTTTAGCAGATTTCTTTGCTGTGTGGAAGAATAAAACGGTAGAATTCCATAAGGAGAGCACTGAAGTGAGGAAAACATTCAAGCCACTTGCTTTTAAGCAGTGAATACTTCAGATTTGTTTTTTGCATTGCTTGTTGTTTCATCATTTCAATTCTGTCCACTGAAAACTATAGTAATTGACCCAATTTCAGGCTGTGACCTCATTAAAAATGTAAGTAAAAATAGGATACTGCCATGGTAATTAATTTTTTTCTTTCACTTGCCTTAGGTAATGACAAAAGTTTTTCTCATGTCTGTTTTTTTCTTGTCTTGATTTTCATATTAAATGAAGTTTAGCTGTCATAGTCAATTGAAAAGTGCAAGAATATGGACAAGTAAAATTATTTATTTAAAATACAAGTTAAATAAAAGTTCTCACTTAATATTACACATAAATCCCACATGATTTGTGAAGTATAATCATACAGTACAGCACGGGTTTAAACCTCCTACCTGTTGTTACAGCTGAGTAATGACTTCATAAATGTGTGGGTGTAATTTTGAAACTGGAAAATGCCTTCTTGTGGGCCATTAGTATCTATCTGCAGCAAGAAGACTTATGTTTTAATGTGTATCTACTTCTGAATTTCGTTTAAGGTGACTTACTGCATCCCCAAATGAAATACCGAGTTCCTATATGGAGTAATAGGAAGGCATGTGGTCTTACTGAATATCTCTGTGTGCTCATGCTTGTTGCTCTTGTGAACGCATAAGTAAAAGTTAATGAGTAGATTAACAGTCTTTGGCATTTCTGCTTTTTTTTTCCTCAAATAATTTCAGTTTAAAACCCAATAAGACAAATTGTCAGTGGCATTAGCAATGCTGCAAGTCCTGGGAGTCCATGGGGGGTAAATGCAGTTCTGTGCTTCTCAAACAGTGTTTTGTCTGACAGTGGAGTTGTTTGTACAGTGTTTGTGAGTGAAATGTGGAGTGAACTCCTTACACCAGGTGCAGAATCCCTTTTTAAGTGGAGTCCGTTTTATAAACTTTGGGTTCCAGATGCATTTCTTCGGTTCCATCCATTTCACGTATGCAGCCATCTGCTAGGAAACCATCTTCTGTTTTCTCAATCTACAAGACAATTACTTATTTTGAAAATAAATTAGTTTTTCTAAATTACATGACCGTTTCATCTTTCAGTACAAAAGCTGTAATTATTTAACTGCTAGTGAATTCTTAAAGTGTATTTACACTTCCTCTCATGCATCTTAAGCATTCGTACATCTTCAAGCCAAGTACTACATTCTTCTGATTCAAGCTGTCACCTTCCAGCCGCCCATGCATGGCGGTTTGGTATAGGTGTTTTTCAGATAGGTTTTTAAATAAACCAATCCGCAGATGCAGATGAATAGAACGGATTGTGAAAGTTAAGGACTGATTTGCAAATTAAGTGGGCTGTTTTGGAGATAGGGTTTTGTTGGGGTGGATGAGCGGTAGGCTAGGCTAGGCTAGGCTCAGACAGCAAGTCGTCCTGCCTCTTGGACCTCAGCTAGGGAGATCATGTCTGGCGTGCCTGTGGGGCTTTCTTTGGCTTGACTGACAAGCCAGACTTCTATGAGCCTTTGGGCAACCTACCATGAAATTTTGCTCAAAAAATGGCTTTTCTCAGTCGTTACAGACCCTGGGGCAACCTCTGAGTCAGCTTCAGGCCACTGTCTCAGGCTTTCCTCAGATCTCCAGTCTTTTTCTGAAGAATTTCTTACATGGCCATTTATGAATGGCCTTACCTGCCGCCTGCTCTTTGTCATCTCAGTGCTTTTTTTCCTCTTGCAGAGATAATGTTTTGTTTCTTTTCTTTTCCATCACCTTTTCATCGTGTCATCTTTTTGCTTCTTTACTGGTGTCTTTCCCAGTCTAAGCTGGTTTTGGTTGTTAGTTGGTTCTCTGGTTTGTGCTGGGGAAGGACTCTTCGTGTTTACTTCTGAGACAAAATTGGGGATGCCTGAGCCCATAAAGATTTATACCTGGATTTAAGTTAACTAAAACGTGTACAGCTTCTCAGGATCAAGGCCTAATTTTGGAAATAATCTGTTGGAAAATTGGTGTTAAGTATTATGATAGAGTGTTTAGACATTTAGCATGTTTTATATTTTGAAAATTGCTTAACTTAGCAACAGGTGGCAGGTACTTTAAAAGTGGAAGCTATGTTTGTTACAGAAACTTTGAAAATACAACATAACATGACTAAAAAGTGTTATACTAAAATAATAATTCTATCCACATTAGCTTTTTTATGGACTTATTGTTGAGGATTCATTATTATGAACAGCAGCTTTCTGCACACCGTATTTTTATGAGTTTCAATGGAAGAGTGAAAAGTCTACTTAGAATTTTCTGCAAAAAAATCACAGGCATACATTTAATTAGAAGGATTGTGGATGACAGGCTTTGGTTTCACCACTGATTATTAATAAAATGTAAGACGTGCACAGTACTCTTTAAAAGAAGAAAGCTAGAAACCTCTTGGTTAAATCAATCCACTGTGAATCAAATAAAGGATAGGATATAGGATATAGGGTATAGGGGATAGGCTAGGCTAGGCTAGGCTAGGCTAGGCTAGGCTAGGCTAGGCTAGGCTAGGATAGGATAGGATAGGATAGGATAGGATAGGATAGGATAGGATAGGATAGGATAGGAAGACTGGTTTTTACTTAATAAACAGGATTATTACTGAATTAAAGTTTGAGTTTTTTTGTCAGAACACGATTTTTTCCAGTATGTTTTGACAGTGCCGTCAGCTATGAGAAACTACTGACTGTAGATATTCTGTGCCAGAATGATGAATCTATTTCCAGTAAGCTAGTTGCTTCATCTTGTTGGATATACTCTTGGGCATTTATCACGTAATTCCCTTAATTCAAAACAGTTGTGTACGTATTTTGTAATTGATGAATTACTGACAGTAAATAAATATTCATAAAAAATCAACTATTTGTTAAATTAGAAAAGAAATGTTTAACAGTTTTTGTACCAGAAATTAGCAGTCTTTTGTTAACTGTGTCTTTTCACTGTAAACAAACTTTAAATATGAATAAGTGTCATCTAAAAATGCTATTTACAAGTATTACAACATTGACTATATACCATTTCAGGTAAGAACACATTACCATTGCAACTGTATGTTAAATACTTTTATCAACACAATGAGTAATACCAGATCACTAGTCCTTGAAATAACATGTCATTAAATTTGTGAAGATGAAACAACTATTCTCCCATCAAATTCTGCACTACATTTAGATAAAATGCCTAGGTTAAGTAACTCTTTGAAGACTGGGTGTTACTTCCTTTAGCTCTGATTTTACTTGGCAGACATTATATGTTCTTCGTGTATTACCAAAACAGAACATCTATCTGCGGCGTACTCCATCTTTTCTTCATAAATAGATGCAACTTTGGTGTGTGGATGTATTTTAGTGTGTTGTTTGTGTGTGATTAATTTGGTCCTACAGCTTTTGTGTGTGCATATATATTACCTCTACTACTGAATATATGTGATTGATGCAGTGAACTGTTGGCTTCTGTTCTGTAAATATTAATCAAAGAGTATGCTCCTCTGCTTAATGGCTTTTCAGTGTAGGAGGCAGCCAAACAACTAAGTCTGCTTTTTTTTGTTCTTTAATCATTATTGTGTAAGACACTGGCAAGAACAGTTTTTTTAATCTATAAACACTATTTCATGCTTAAACATATCCATTGTTTGGTCAAAGTTATGAAATACTGTTGCTCAATGAAACTTTGTTTTCAGCATTTCCTGGTAAAGCAGTAATAGAAGAGATAAAACAGTAAAGGAAGGGGCAGATAATTAAGTAAAGAAAAATACTAGGAATATGTGCAAGAAAGAAGCAGAAGACGCAGAGTCAGTAAATTCAGCCTCATATGGTTTCAGGTCACGATTTAGACAAACCGTTTTCTTTAATCAAAATCCAAACTGGATGCTTTTCTAGATTCCATGGCTGTGGTGAAAGGAATAATTTATGACTAAAATATTCTTAAGGAGAACAAGGTAGACATTTGCTATGTTCCAGTGTGTGCTTAAAATGTGTGTAAGAATAGATATTGATTAGTGTGACAGCTTATTTGGGTGAGAAATTAAAAGATGTTCAATATTTAAATAAAAAACCCAATAAATGTTTGTTTGTGGTGGTGGTACAGGTCAGTATCAGAAGCAGCAAGTTTCTTGAAAACACAGCTCACATTTTTCTGGCATGTAGATCTGGTGTAAATTTGATAGATACAGCTTTAGTCATTCTCCATGAATGTCACTAGTGAGGCAAGCCAAGGCTGAAGAGAGGGCTTATGCTTCGGGATTTGTAGTGTTTTTTGGATTCTGGTGTGGGTTTACTTTACTATTTGTGTATCCCTTGGCTCTTTCAGAAAAATGTCTCTAAATTCTGCTGTTAGCAAAATTTTACCCCTAGCACTATCACTGGTTGAGCTTTAGAAAATAAGCAGAATTAGCAAAACTTGTTGAATAGGGCTTCCTCTTGCTGTTGCCTGTTGCCCTTGACCATTAAGACAGTCTTGCTAAAATCCTCTCAAGCATTGTAGGATCATAGAGAATATCACATTATTTGTATTTACTAATGGTTTTGTTCTACAAATTTTATTTTAATTGTTATAATAATTTTTTTTCATTCCTCCAATTTTTACCTGGAAAATATATCTCAGTTTTTGTTATAGTTCATGATCTTCTAATATTCTAGAAAGGCATAAGGCAGAAATCCTCCAAACCTTCTGCAATTTTGTATTATATAAGGTGTTCAAAGGCAGAGTTGTTTTTATGGAAAGGAATACAGTAGTACTGAAGCTTGTGGTTCAGAAAAAAAAAAATAGTTCAAAGCTGAATCATTAAATAACAAAAACTTTTAGTTTGTTTCCCATAAGTTTATTTATCTCAGAAATGTATTGAAAGTATTTTGAGGAAACATCAGTAGAGAATTGAATGGCTTGAATGAAATACTGGTGGCTTAGTCCACCATTATGTAGTAGAAATTAATATATTTTGTTAGTTGAACACACATTTGCACAGTGTTATACCACCTTGCTTTGAACAACTCCTATAAATATTCCTCTTGCATATATACATATATTTATATTTGAATATATTAGCATGCTCTTGCAGAAATAACTATTTGGAAGGAAATTTTTGCTTACAGACTGTTTGTATAAATTGAGTATTTGTTTCAGATCCATGTCAAAATGGTAGACCTTGTGATTTTCAAAATCCTTTCTCCTGGATAAAGGCCATATCCACTGTTTTAATTCATAAACATGTGCTTCTGTGATTTGAATCTACATCTTCTATTTTGATAATGATTATTCCCAGATTCTCATTGTTTGTTAGCTCTCGAAAGTTAATTGTTAGTCCAGCTAAGCAATCTTCATGTCTGGTTAATGTAGTTACCGCTTATTGACCTCCTGAAAATGCTGATAAGTCAAAGAAGTTTTTAATGTGCTAAGGACAGCTAACTGTTATAAAGTTAGATGCCTTTCTCTGCTGATCTGAACCTGCCATTTTTCTTCCCTAGCTTTTGTAATCATGCTTTAAGGTTGCAACAATAATGCAAGAGTAAGAGGAGACAAAACCATGGCTTCTTAGAGGCATTGTCTAGTAGTGGTTTTAGTTTAGTTTACATATAAATATGGTCCTTAAAGTGCACACTTTAGAATGGACTACAGTCTTGTTAAAGTATATATTCTTTTTAAGTACAGTTCTTTGGAAGTGTTGATTTATATCATAGAAATTTATGGTGTTAAAAAGAAGCAGAGGATTTGGATATGTTAATTCCTGTTAAGTAGTTTTTGTTTGGCTTTTGGCTGATATGACTAAGGTAACTTCTCCGTAATAGAACAGAATCTCTATTAATAGTACCTCTCTTCAGTTATTTATGTGTCTTTCTAAGAAACAGGGCAATTGATTTCAATTTAGATGTAGTCTGAAAAACTGAAGAAGGTATTTAATAATGCCTTTGTACCAATTGAATTTCTGTAGGTTTATGTAATTGTTTATGGAATTTAAAATGAAAATACTTAAAATGAACAAGGCATCTACATTTGGGTTATAGATACATGGGAGACTAATAGTTGCATTTTCTCTTTTTACAAACTCTAGGGGGGACACAAAGATTACCTCGCACAATTGGAGTGTCATTGGCAAAAGAACTAATCTTCTCTGCACGCATTGTAGATGGTGAGGAAGCAAAATCAATAGGATTGATTAGCCATGTGGTAGAACAGAATGAAGCAGGAGATGCTGCATACAGAAGAGCATTAGCTCTGGCGAAAGAATTCTTACCTCAGGTATAACAAATTTAACTTTGATTTTGGTTTTTAGTTTTTACCAAATACAAAGACTGAAAACGAAACAGCTTTATTGAAGAGAACTGTCACAAAATCATATACCAAAAAAGCCATGCTAGTTATGTGGCAATCAATCAGAAGTTTTCTCTCTTGTATTGAATGGTGTTATTTGGTAATTATTTCATAGTGAAGAAGAAACCTCCATCAATCCTCATCTTGCCATGATCTGGTCTGGCTTTCAACTTTTAAGAAAGAAAAAAATAGTATACAGGTTTTGTATTTTAGTATAGCAATTATTGTAATAGATTACTTTGTTGCTGTTGAACACCTCAGAAGAGAGGCAAAATGTCCTAGGTGGAAAATTCATAGGAGGCAGAAAATAAAATAATTAGTGAACCACTTTATTGGATCACGAGTGTAACAGCTAAAATTTTTCATTGGAAATGTCAAATGTTATAGCTTAGGTATGGCTTTTAATGGTGGTTATTGAAAGACAGAAATTAAAAGTACAGTAAAAATTTTAACATACAGCTTTAGGAAGGCTCTGGAAGGTTGATTTATGGTTACAACTTCTTATTGGAACTGCCTCATAAGCATTTGGCTTTTCCCAAATCAGCAGGCCTGAACATCCAGAAGTTGATGCTGATGGATAGGCACAGGACTGAGATGATTCCCAAAGATGTCTTGCTGTTCTGCAGCATGCTGGAGGCGAGCGTGGAAGTCCCTCTATTCACTGGGGATCTTAGTCACTCCTGGGAGAGTGTCATCACTTGACCAGTGCAGGCTTTGCAAGAGCACACTGTAGGTTTGAAGCTTGCGTCAATTAATTTTATTTCATGATCACATATTTTCACATGTCTCCGTTGTGTGATAGTAGAGACATAGGATTGACCTTGCAAAGACCTATAACGATGTATCTTAAGGTGGCCATTCTGAGCCTTGTTTTGAAGGAAATTGATAAAGCTTAACAAATGTGGACACACTCAGCACCTTTGAAACATAAACCAAATACAATAATTAGGTTCTTTTGAAAACAGTATACTTTTACTTTTTCTCAATATTCACGCTATCAGTTTGGATACAAATGTCTATCTAGTGATAAAATCTAGAATATGTGACATATATGCTATAAATTTAGTGAAAGTCCGAAGTCTAGATGGTCCGAATGTAAGAATATTGATGTGCAGACTCTTCAACTACAAATCTTGCAGGTTTTGATGATATATGAATAAACCTTTTCTCTCATTTTAGGGACCAGTAGCAATGAGAGTTGCAAAACTGGCTATCAATCAGGGAATGGAGGTAAGGATCTGTACTTTCCGTGAGAGTAGGCCAGAAGTCAGGTTGGCAACAGTTGTACTGTGGTAAAATGCTTTTTCTAGAACTGTTTTTAGCTTGTCGTTGTGTAGTCTTTTGAAGTCTATTTGGTCAAAACTTTCTAAAGAATGAGAATGAAATGTAATCTTTTTATATCTCAGACTCCTGAGATGCTGACTTCTGTAACAAGGCTTAGTAACCTCAGGAGTACACTCTGCTAATTAAGTAGAAAGTAAACATAAACTACAGTGAACAAATTATGTTTCAAATCTCAGGTGGGAAAAATGATTAAAGTCATACTCTGTCAAGTCTGTCAAGCTCTCGGTATTTAGTAACGAATAAAGGCTGAAGGGCATATTATTTATTTTTAATAGTTTAATAATGGTTAGCGTTCAAATCATACCTGGAGCCTGATTTCATGTTTAATTCTGATGGCCACTCCATTTTATACACTACTGAGCTACCTCTAAAGCTCATTTAAAATCCTGTCTGGACATGTGTTTTACTGTAGGGGTACAGATCCTGAGACTGAGTTCAGCGAGTCTGTTCATATATAAAGTTAGGCTCTGCACCAGTACGCCTTGTAGCTCAATCTGTTCCAAGAGAAAGGAGATCACACCACGTGTAGCATCTGAATCCAAGATGAATTTGTCCTTTTTTCTTAAAAGTCACAAAAGCCACTAGTGATATAATTGAATTCAGCAAAGTGTAAGTCCAGTAAGTGCCCTGAGAACCAAGCTCAGATGCCATTGCACGAAGAGTATGTTTATTAGATTTCCACAGCAAACAATGGTGGAATTCGAGATTTATTTCAATACCCAAGGTTCAGAATGCTACAAGCTATGTTATCTGGCTACCAGATATAGTGGATTGAATGGTCAAAATAATGGTGTTTATAGAATCAGGGATGATAGGGTTAGATGGACTCTGAACGATCATCTCTAGTTCAGTCTTGAGGCCCAAGACAAGAACTACTGTATCAAAACCAATCAAGCCAAATGGTCATCCAAGCTGTTGTTACAAAACTTCCATGGCACAGATTTCATGGCTTCCCTTGATAACTTATCTTATAGCTTATCTCCCCTTGAAAACTGCTTGTGGTGCTTAGCTATAGTCCTTCCAGTGGTCAAGTGGAAAGCTAGTGAATCCTGCAGCATCTGGTGCTTAAGACAGATGGAGAAATAATGAGGGCAAAAATCAGCCTTTTCAACTGTTCAGGGTAGCTCACAAAGAAACTAAATGTGTTAAAAATAGATGATGATGATGATGATGATGCAGGATAGACATTGACCGTTTTTTTTTTTTTTTTCCTATTTTAAATCCTTTTAAACTTGTATTTGTGTTTATTTTGTGGCATGGTATCATTGTTTCAGAAAAATTTTTAAATAATCATGCAGTTCATCTTTTCCCCTATAGTAAATGGAATTATTATAAATGTGCAGGTAGCTAATGGTTTTGACCTAAGCAGATGACTCGTAGGTAAGAGCAGACATTTTTTGAGTCAATTGCATGCTAGTTGTATTACCAAATCAGGATTCTGTTACAGAAATACTAACCACCCTGACCACATGTCAGTGTAGCACTTCTGTGTTAGTGTAGAAGAACTTTGCAGAAGTATTTCAGTATGTGGCATATAGAAACACAGTATTTCTGTTAGCTGTGAGGAAATAATATATAATAAATTTTAAAAAAATCTTTTAAAAACCATTGTATTCTTTTCCTCAGGTCGACTTAGTAACAGGTTTAGCAATTGAAGAAGCTTGTTATGCTCAGGTATGTAAATATGATTACATGAAAAAAAACACAGAAAACAGGCTTTGTTGGTGCCTGTTATGGAACGTGGAAATTCAACTAGAAGTTGCTCTGTGATTTCTTCAACAAACTTTCTGGCATTTTATTTAAACCTTCCATCTACTTGGTCTGATTTTGTAAGGATTTTAAGGAAGGAGGTGTAGTTCAGGACAATAACATGTCCCTACCAGTACTGTTAGGGTGAAGGTTGTGAAGGTATGTACCAGCCATACACCGAGCCAGTCATACACTACCATGCCAGTCCAAGGACTGCCTTGCTTTTGCTTTGTTTTGGTTTAACATGAAATAATCCAAAGGACACTTCATAACATGTGCCACTAATGGCACATGTGCTAACCAATAAAAAATCGAGACAAACCTCTTTGCCAGTGAAACATGGGAATGATGTGTTTGAGGTAGTGTGTTCTTGGACTTTGAGACAAGTTTCTTATGATGGAAATAGAAGCATCAGCATTATATGCTTATTTAAGACGTGGTAATCAGATTAATAACCTTCTTCCCTCCCAAAACCCCGAAATGAACCCAACTGAAAAAACTCAAGAAACCCAAACCATGCAATCCCCCCACCCCCAAAAAGCCTTGAAAACAAACCCTAGAGAATTTCTTACACTCATCTGTTTGGAGAAAAGGTGCTCCTTCTTCACCCAGATTATTTATCAGCCTTATGTCATGCCCTTGAAATGTCTGATATATTCCTATATCTGACTAGATAGTTTTAATTTTTCTGTTGTGTTACAATTTTTCTGATGCATCTTGGATGCATTGAAGAACTAGGATTTGTATGCAAATATTTTCCTTGGTATTGTTTTTGGTGTCAATAATGACTCGTTACTCTGCTCATTGCAGACTATTCCAACAAAAGATAGAATTGAAGGCCTTCTTGCGTTTAAGGAGAAGAGACCTCCTCGCTACAAGGGAGAATAAAAGAATCTGATGCCTTTAAAATACAGGGGGATAAAAGTACTTCTATGAGGACCATTAAGGTGCACTTTGCATCCGCACCTGGAATATCACAATCACCAAAGTAACAGCAAATCATACTGATGTTACAACATTTTGAATGTGTCCATACTTGTACAAAGCCGAGATAGAAATATGTGTCAGCTCATGCTCATTACAGTTTCTGATGGTTGATCTGTGTATTGGCAAAGTCACAGGTTCATGCAGCATTTTTAAAATTTCATGTGTATGAAACATCCCATTCCACAAGTGAAAAAGCTCTGTAAATTCTTTACATAGACAAAAAGGTATCTGTGATGTTAAGCATAAATCTGCTGTATCATTTTATCAAAACAAAAGCAACTACTGAACACCAAAAATAAGAAATTGTACCAAATATGCATTTAAATGATTCTGTATATCACAAAAAATTATATTTGAGTATTCTGCTGGAATATCTATATTATTAATAAAGCTAGGGGAAATGAAAAGGATTATAATTTAGAAAATGTTAGGCTTTGTTTATCTTACACTATTCTAAGCAAAATGAAATTCACTTTAGCACTTAATGGTGTCCTTTTGATAAAGTTGTTGCCATTATATTCATTTAATTGTATTAAATGAAGACATTTTTGAGGCCAGCCTTTAATTATACATTCTTGTATGTTAAACCTGCCTTTGCCTTGCATTTTTCCAACATATCATCTGATCAGCACTGTTGGCTGTGAAAGAACTTTATTTCACTTGCCCCAGTTATTTTAAATTTTTGATGATTGTATCAAAGATGGTTGTGTAGAGATATGACTAATGTGCGGTAATAAAACCTAGAATTATCTTAATCTTCAGAATACATGAATGTATCTTTATATACAACAGGGATGATATTGAAAGGTTCTTTATTTTGTTGTGGCCTCAGAGTTCTTTTCATACATTGAAAGAGAAATGCACTAGGTTACAAGGTAAGAAAACTTGTGATTCATACTGTGTATTTGCAGTGGACACAGCATATACAGCAAATGTCTGGAAATAACCTCGTAGAAAGTATTTTTGTTAATTTGACTGGAAAATAAACATGGCTTAGCAGTCCAAGTCTGTCTTTTTATATGAAAACAAATTTATTCGTGCTGGGTTACCATTGGCTCATGAAACTTGTGCATGCTTTGCTGTTTCTGCAACATTAGCTATGGTCACTGTCCATATCTGTGATGATAAAGCAGCTCATCAACATGAAATGACAAGAACTCATTTAAATTCATATTTAGACATATCATTACATGTAAATTGATTATAACTGGTAGAGCTCACACTTTGTTGACTGGTAAACTTGCTGAGTCGATCATTTCTTGCACAATAATTTGCAAATAAAGTACTGGTACTTGTTTTGATAGTCATACAAAGCCTAGAGGGTCATTTTCTCGTGTTTTTGAAATGCTAACATGTCATTTTCATTTTTACTGACTAGGAAATAATTATGTTAATAGGAAAAAATATTAAATGTATGCTGATGAGTTTCTGTTGCATAACTTTGATATACAGTCTAGTTATTGAGCTGCTTCTTTTTCTACCAAGCACTGATTAAGTAGCTTCTGTGAATGTCTATTTAAAAACATCTAGTAACTTTAAATACTGTGGCATATGACTGTTTAGATTCATGCTTTTAACTAGTAGTTTTGATCTCAGAAAATAATTTTGCTGTCACAGTGGTCTCTGCATTCCTTTTCTCAGGAGAAGATAGTGTCATGTCATAGCAATTTGAGTTCCTTCTTTGAAGTCAACAGTTTGAATATTATTGCAAAGTGAGTATCAGTAGGACCATCTTTAAAGGTACTTCGGAGTGATGTTGAAGTAGTTCTGGAAGAACAACATTTTAGCAAAAAATGTGTTAATCAGTTACTGTCTCGTGTATTAAATGACGTGTTATGATGGCTGCAGTGCTCATAATTAACAGCAGTTTAGAACTCTCCTTCCACAAGAGGGTTATTTGTAACAGAAATGCTCATATAAAGGCTAACTTTCCCTTATGAAAGGTATAATCTGGCAAATCCTCCTTCAAGCACTTAGGCACAACTCTTTCATTTCTTGGTAAAGCCATGCTTTTCTCCACAATACCTCATGGATGAGTCCTGGTCTCCACTGGTTTTCGAAAGGTTAATGGTCCCTACGCATGAGTGGCTTTTTCTCCTGTTCCTGCTGAGCTCAAGTGGATAGTGAATTCTTCTGCACTCCAGTGAGTTGGATATTGAAAAGTTATAACACAGGTAGGTCCCTTACCTTCAGCTGATAACTTCTCAACATTTGTATGTTCAACTTACTAAATTGCTTTGAGATTCTCAGTTTCATGCAGAAATTAATGTGGGACTTTATATAACACATATAATTTTAGCCTTTAATCTAGCAAACTGTTTATATTTTCAGCATTACTGAAGTAACTCACATTCTTAGTAGTTTACCTATATTTCTGGATCAAGTTTTCATGCTTTTCTGCATGGCCCTAGTCAGTTCAATGCTTTTGAACAGCTCACCTGTAATGAAAAAAAGGTGTGTTTTATTTAGTCTAAGGTTATGTAATGATACAGTTAAGTGCCCTTGGAGATGTTTTCAATGGAACCTTTTTATGACATTTGCAGTCATTGGTGCCAAGTTATTGTTGAAATTCTGTCAGTCCATGTGAAATTAGTCATAGTCCTACATCAAGGTTCTTATCAATGCTTTTCTAGAGCTGCTTTTAGAATAGTATCTGCATTTGCAGATAGAATAGCATCTGCATTTAGGCAGGTAAACATCAGGATGTATCATTCTCAGCTGCTTCGTATTTTACTCAGTCATTGCTCTTTAATGCATTTGTTGAGTAGATCAATACAGGAGAGGGCAGAATATCATGCTACTTGGAAACTGGTTTTGGGAGACTGAGGGAGTAAAGTAAGGGGTTTTGGCACTACTGTCACTTCACATACCAAACCCAACTCATAGATGCAAAGTGAAAAGAGTAGTTGAAATCTTAATTTTTCACTGCATAGTCTCTACTTACTCCTTTTTCATGCAAGAAAATCCCTGAAATGGTGTCTGCTGAGATTAGAGAGGAGATTTATTTACAATTTTTAAAAATGTACTTAAAAAGTCATTGTTCATTTCAGTGGTGTGCATCGAATAAGATGTGCTTTCATGTCTCATGTGGAATGTTCTTGAGCCTGATGACGCTGCTAAAAAGCTATAGGGCTTCAGTGTCTACTGAGGCTGATACAGTCTGTGTACTCAAGGTGTGATAAAGTTCATGATGATGTGGTTAAGATGTTCTTTTTCTGCACACTTTTAGAAAGAGATCTGTCTCCAAAAATGAGAAAAAGAAAAATCGCAAGCAGATAAACCAGAAGAAGACTTGTTTTCAGCTAAAGGTAATAAAATTTCCCTTGTCTACTTTGTGGAATTACAATGACTTTTTTTTCTGTTTGTGCATTTTTTTTCTGTTGGCTTTTCTTTTCTCCAAGTCTTGGACATGAATGTTCAGGGAACACTTCTAAAAATTTTTATGGGTTGTTTTCACTTTAGGAACATTGGTATTTTATAAGCAAAGTTAGTAGAGTTTAAAAAATTTTCCTGAAAAGTCTTTGAAAAATGTAATCAGAAATTACTGTGTTATCACTAAGGATTAGGTAATATACCTTTTTTATTATAGATTTAAATCATGTTCTGTTTCAACCTTAGAACAGAGTTGAATAGAAGTTTCTGTAGTTATGCAGAATGTGCTGTGTTTGCAAAATGTGTTCATTATGCTTTATAATATATGTGTATGTATACTGGCATGTCATATGCATGCATTTGTATGTGTATGTGCATATATATGTGTGTACATGTAAATAAAATTATCCAGACTGTCAGGCAAGACCAAGTCAATCCCTTAGGATGTGATACTATTCTGCTTCAGGAAGTTTTGAGTTTGTTTGTGCAAGAGCACAACCAGGAAAGCAGTGGACCCCACACAGCACATGCCATGACTGCTACAAGTGGGCATACTTACCATGTGTTCTGTAACACAGAAATTCTGCTGCAGAAGCAGCAGACAAGTAGTGAGGGTATGCACGTGTGTTACTATGTATCTGGTTGTGTACATATGGTAGTTCAAGGCTAGAATAAATGTAGTAGGAGTCAAAGTGAGTTCTTAAATTTCAACAAAGGTGTGGCATCCAGATAGCACATTCCTCCCAGTCCTGTAATATCATTTGCTCCTGCAGTTTGGAGAGGCCTGCAGCAATCATGAGCAGCTCATTAATCAGCCACTGTCATAGATTATAAGATCAGTGTCTACCCCCTTTAAATAAGTCTAGACTTAGATTTCATCTTCAGCTTTTATCTAGTAGATAATTCTTCCAAGGACATTCATTCACATGGGAAGAAAATATGAAGTATGTTAAAAGAATTTATTAGAGGGTGTGAACATTCTGTGTCAAAGCTAACTCCTATTGCAATACTTGAGTTCAAAATAGTACATTAACCCTCTAAGGCATAGTCTGTACATGTATGTTTATAAACTCTTCAAAGTTCTGGCTAGTGAGTACTATCCTTTGATTATAATTTCTGAAGCGTATGCTAATAAAGCCTTTGTAACATTAAAGAGCTGAGAATATGGTGCAGTTTTCTTGTTGCATAATATAACCACTTTCAGAAGAACATGGAAAGTTTGTTATTTTTCTGAGGAACTTTTACATCAAATTGTTGCTTCTTTATTCTGGCAACTGCTAATTGATTTAACATTTTCCCTTAAGCATAAGGGACTTTGTGATATCATCTTTGGCTCACTTGTTTTTAGTATGTTAAAAATTCTGATGCCAGTTGTACAAATTTTTTAAAAACGTGTCTCTTCCATGCAGCTTAGAAAGACAAAGTTAAAAAATACAGTTGTAAGGACAGAATTGTGAAGGTTGTGTTTTCATGACATATAAATGTTAATAATACATCTGTAGGCTTGTGTGGAAGGGTTTGACTCTGCATCTTTTGTGTAGTAAGTCTTTACTGCTGGTAAAGACTTTGTTGTCTTCAAAGCTGAAGTATTTTTGTAAATGCATGTGAGTATCCCCAGCTAGTGACCCCTCAGGATGTGTGGTTCATGTTGTCCTATAGTTATCATCTTTTGGCCACCGTATCCAAGTAGGGGTGAAAGGAGAAGAGAGCCAGGGAGCAATGCTTCTAAGAAGCAGTGGGTCTTGGAAGAGTGTATATGAAAGAGGTTTTGTACTGTGGGTTCAGGCTGCATTCTTAAGTCACAGTTTATTTCAACACAGTCATTTCTATTATCTTCATAAGCAGCTCCACAAAGTAGGTCTTTCTGTCTTGGTTAGTTACAGCACCTGAGTTCCGTACCCAAAAGACTAATAGAGATCATAACCTCTGAACATGATTCCTGGAGTGTCTGTATAATATATGAGAGGAAGCAGGAGTCACAAAAATGGCATAACAAGAAGGATTCTGTCTAAGTTACTAGTTTGTAAATGAACACTTGGACATGGGTTTTTACCACTTTGGGTGCAATGAAATTCCTGTTTTCATTTTGGATTTTACAAATCTTATCTGACATCAGTCCTTTCTTGAAAAAGTGCAGAGGATATGCCATGGCCCTTCCTTCTGTATAACTGCTCAGTAGTTGAAGGACTAACGAAACACCAAAGCAACTCAGATTCTCCTCTCTCCTTTCACTTAATTGACCTGAGCCAAACTTTCCTACAGTAGTGACCTGTTCCCTGGATTCTCTGAAGTTACTCATGATGAAATTTCTCTACTTTAATTACTTATTCTACAAGTTAATGTATTGGGATGTAGAGATAATGACATCCACCTAATAGTTTACAGAGGTAAGGTCTGTCTTGCAGTTCTCTCATGCAGCAAGTATCACACTGGTTTTTTAATAGTCGCTGTAGCAAGGATGAGAGACCTGCTTACTTTCCTCTTGTCCCCAGCATCTCCTTTGCACAGACTCCTGTTTGCTGAACATGAAGATGCTTAATGAGTCAGACTCCTGAGGCGTGGAAGGTTTAATTCATGAATCCCAAAAGGCCTTGGATACAGCACTTTCTAAGTGCCGTTGCCTAATATCACCTCCTGATGCAAAATCTCAGCAGGAATTTTGAGAATATAAGTTTTGGACGAGGACACCTAAGTCTCTGTATAGAGATAGTTTTGTGATTGTGCTTCTAGTCTGCTTTACTCTTTAGGACTCTTAGTTAAGCTTGAAAATACTTCCTCAGTGTAAGCAAGGAATATCACAAATCATTCTTCAGCCATTGGTACCATGTCATAGATCACATGATGGAACTGAGGTTGCTGTTAACAGGTGATAATACAAGGATACTGGCTACCCCTGTCTGTACCAGCTCTCCAAAGAAGAAAAAATGCCATCCGTGAGAGGGAAGGAAACACTGGCAAGTTAGAGGGGAGGTGATGTTGGAGCAACAGTGGCATAGCTACAGTTGGCTGTGCTAAAAAAGTTGTATGAAGCTGGTTATTCCAGCTCAGTAGCATGATTCTGCCAACAGACACAAAGTAGCTGTGTACAGGATGAGCTTTTGATCACAGTCTCTGTGTGTGTGTGTGTGTGTGTGTGTATGCATAGTATGTAAAATGTATGTCCGTGTGTCCACTCTTCTTCCAGCACATAGTTTTAAGGTTATGCATAGAAGCTTTTAAAGCATTGTTTCAATTTTTAAAATAGTTCACTAAAACCACATCTCCACAGGTATGTGTGTTTAGAGTTACAAAAACATTTTGCCCTATACATGTTTTTATATTTCATATAATTACAGCATATTTATCTGAAGTATTTCGCAAGTATAGTTTTGTGTAATACTGGTAGGAGATTAAGTAATAGCTGCTTACTAGCACTATTGCACAAGAACATCAAATGTTATTATGATGTTCTGAGATTTGAGGTACCAAGCATGCTTTTGGCTGCTTTGCTCCTGTGACCTTTATGCTCTTCTGGTTAATACAGCAGTCTTGTAATGATGCACATGTTTTCCTTTACACAAATGCCAGTAACCACTTGAGCAGGGCACTTGATTCCAGTTTTGATGGGCGGTGCCTATAATGGACAACGGTAGTGTGTTCAAGCCAAGTTGGCTATCTTTGTGCTTTACAGTGCCAAAAACTTCAAAGCTTCTTCCTTTTAGAACTCTAAAGCAATACAAGTTTGTGTTTCTTCATATCATCAAACTTAATTATTGGCAATAAGCAAATGCTGGCAGGAGCGGCACATCACATGGCTCCATTTCTGCTTTAGAAAAGGTCAGCATATGGCATAAACACTTTGCTGTATTATGCAGCCTTGTACTCTGATCACATAACACATGCTTCAGAAAGCATTATGCAATGTTAGACTCACTGATTAATGACTGCTTGCACAAGAAGTTTTTCATTACCCCAAATGCTAGCATCCTGGGAATGATTAACTTTGTGACATAACTCTCATCACATAAATATGGAAGATTCAAACATAGCCTCAAAATAACGTGTTTCAGAAATAACTGAACACTTTCCTGCTTAGTACTGTGTACAGCATTTGATTAACAACTGCTTTAAACCTTCAGAGTTGAATAGAAAAGCCTGTTTGTGAGAACTGAAAACAAGATTTATTTCTAGGGTTTAAAGTTTTACCCAAGATGAATTTTTGCACACAGCAGCATCTCATTTGCAATGTTTTTCCTCTGCTTGTGTAAGTTTGAATTTCCTGAGAAAAATCTGTGCCAACTATTTTCAGTGTTCAGCCAGTGAGTTAAACAGAACAAGTCGAATCTAGCCCTTATTTAGACCAGCAACTGCATGTATGTAAAATGACTCAGTCCAATGTGTTCAGTAGTACAGTACATACAGTTGTATGCTTAAACCAGCAGAGTTATAGCACATTAAATTCACAATAATTGCCGATGTTCCTGCAGGCAAAGTAAAAAAGCAAAATGTGGTCTCGAATAAAGCGTCTTACAAACCTGTAGCCTGAACATTGTTACACATTCACATTTAACATTTTCATATTCTGTTGATTAATCGTTCCATGTTCAAATTATGCAGATTCCTGTGTTAAAAAGCATCATGACAGTACATCACTCATATTATCGTCTTCAGGATGTACAGAAGAGGAAAAGCCTATAAAAAGAAATGTTTCATACCATATTTCCTCACATATGAAGACTCATCCCTGGTTTTGAAGTAATTGGTACAAGTTATGTATGTTTCAACAGCTTTATTAAGGAGAAAGTCGGCTTGCCTGCTTGGAAATTCAAGATCAGTGTTCACAAGGAAATATCTATATTAAACTCCCACTTACTAATTTGCCTTTAAATGTCAGACTAAAAAAAAAAAAAAAAAGACATCTGCTTTTTTATGATTCTCTCTCCTGTAAGTAATTCTGCTCATGAACTGCCACATTAAATAAAGCTACTTAAAGTCCTTGTAATAGGGGGGATGGTTTAGGATGTCACCACATTAATGCATGTGTGCCATTTCTTCAGAATCAATCTTCATTGAGAAAAAGTAGAGAAAGAAGGTAAACATTGACCTTCAGTATGTTCACTTTAGTTTTTGCCTTTTCCTGCATTCCAACTCCTACAAGCAGTAGCGAGAGCTGAAGGAAATGGCCTCTGACTAAGCATTAGCTACCAGCGTGCCCTCATTATAGCTGAGGGCTCTTATTCTCGCCTAGCCTACGTGCAGAGCCAGCTACTCTTTCAGCTGTGATGACGAAATGCCTTGCATTTCTTCCTGGAATAGTACGCAGATAAGAGGCCACTTGTTATGCTGAGGTTTCAGATGAACTCCACTAAGGGTTTCAAAACACTCTGTCACAATTATATCAGGTTTCTCTAGCAACCAATTCATTTCAGACACTTTTAAGATAAAAAGGGAAGAGATGTTAGCTTATTTTCCCTTGTGGTTTCACTGTTTAAACTTTTACAGGATATGACTGGATAGTTTATACATGGCCTGAATTTATTAATTTTAAAGAAAAATAGATCAAATTGGATCCATTTCCCTCTTGAAATTCACATTATTTGTAGTCCCCTATGTGTACCTATAACTTCAGAGAAGAAACAAAAAGTCTCATGCCTCTAATACACTGCTAGAATGGTCCTGCTGTGCAAACTCAGTTGCTGGGTGCCTGGAACTTATTCTGGGTCCACAAAAAGCCGAGAGTTTTGAGAACCTTGCAGTACAAAAGGTTAATCCTTTATCCTGGAGTTGGATTCAGATTCTAGGACATGTGTGCAGAGTACAAGCCCAGTTGGTCTAAGTGTTACTTAGTAGTGGTGGGAGAACTTGTTTGTGAGATCATCTTGCAGCCTTGGCACCCATTTAGGTGATTCTATGCACTAACAAAAGCAACTTTAGTGGAATGGAACAAATCACAAAAGTGTCCTAACTGTAAAAGAAAGAGGAATCTATGAAGTGTTTGTTTCAAACCAAGTAATACCATTACAACCAGCAATACCTGTATGCTCTTGAAGAAAGGAATAAATTGTCTGGAATGAGCAGTGGATCCTAGGCAGGTTCAGTAGGTTTCTTTGCTCACTCATAGACTCGAATGAAACATTTAGAATCTGTGATATGCTCCATTTCCATTGTATCCGAATGCCACTTTAGATAGATGTAGTCAGTAGGAGGGAGAGTCTTACTTTGATGAATCTTGAGGAAATCACAACCAAAATAAGTATTTAATATGAAAAAAACTCACCCAACCCAAAACGGCATCGCTCCTTATCACTTCCCCTGCAATTCTCAACATTTACTATCTCTCATTAACGGGTAACTAAAAGCTCAATTCAATTTCCTTTTAAGACAACAAAATTTTCTTGCTCCATTTACATAATGGAATTTGGATCAGGTCTTGCTTCTGTAATCTTATTCCTTTAATGCTTTCCAAATAAATGTGTAATTCCCAGTGAGATCACTAGGAATCTTGGCTATTCATAGTCTGTTCTTTCTTTTTTTTTTTCTACAACTGTTCTTTAGTAAAGAGGGTCCCCTTTGAAAATGTCCAAGGAACACTAAAGTTTTTTAGAACTCTCTGCTTCCCTTAATTACTTTTTTCTTCCCTTTCTTGGAAAAGATCCTTTCTTTAGTTACTGACTACTGACTCAGAAAAAAATAAGAATAAATTTCCCTCACAAATAAAATATTTCTTAATTGTTTACTAGAAATAGATGACTCTTGCACATTACCTTGAAGAATTCCTGTCCCTGCCAAAGCAGGATATACCAACGAAACACATGTTTCTCCATGATTTTTCTGCTCTGTTTTTTCATAAAGTTAGCCTAAATACTGTTGCTACAGTGATCACGAGCAGGTCTTTTAAATGCTAGACAATTCATTTCACAAAAATTCTGATCCACCAAGTATAAATATGAATTATAGACATCTCCTTTTCTGAACTGCTGCTGTTGTGAATTTTGATTTTAAATAACTACAGTAAGAGAAACCTGTTAGAAATGGTACTTGTTAAATACTTCTACTTCCAAAATGCCTTCATTTTGTAAACTTGTTTGTTTATAACTCACCCTATGTGTCATTTGAAGTATTTTGCAGTGTCTTTTCTCATTTTCTATTTTAGAGGATTTAGTCTTACTCTCTGAAAAAGGCATTGTTTTTTTAAAGGAATATCATGGGAAAAAAATACCCAAACCAAACTACCTTTCTTGAAAATGATACTAAAAGATAAATGCTCTTCTATGGTTCAAAACATGGAAATACTTAAAGCTGAAATTACTGCAAATGAAAATTCGTCATCTTTACTGAAATCACAGAACTAGCAAACACTGTGCCACCAGCACACATACTAGTGAAACTGGTTTTCTCCTCCTCTTTGGCCTTTGCAACCTTCCGACGATTCTTCCATTCAATCCCTGATCTCACTTCCCCAATATTCCCTTCTGAGGAGAGGATGTGTGCCATCTAACCTTGGGTATGTGCTGTTTGTGTCTGGAGCCCTCACAAAAAGTGTGATGACCAAGTTGCAGGAGTTTTAATTCAGGAAGGAAGTGGGACATGGAGTTCAACATGAACCTTTTTTCTTTCATCAAATCACTTTTCGTGGAAGACTAATGGATCCTCTTTTTCCACCTTTTTCAAGTTCGGTTTACATTGTGTAAGGTTCAAAAGATACAAGGGTAAGGACTGACTGATACCAAAGGTACGATGTTATTTTCTAAGGCTATTGATGCACGGGTAGAGCGTAGAAGATAGGGGCTGGGTTTTGTCTTGTTGAGCAGTCAGTCCTCCAAGCTGTCAGAGGCACAAATGCTGAGGATGGGGAAACTGCCGACAGGCTTCAGCCAGCGAAAAAGTGTCCAGGTCTTGCCATTCATTGTTAGCAGGATCCAAACTCGCTGGATGCAAACAAGCTCAGATTTCTTTACATGCATTTGCAAATAGTGCTAACATGCTAATTGCAGAATAGCTCTAATGGGCATTAAAAAAAAAAACTTTAAAAACTGCAAAAAATCAGAATCTTTCCCACCTCAACTAAATCAAAGTTAAAGAAAGAAATGAGGAGAATATCATGCTGTAAATATCATCAGCTTTATTCTGAGTTGTAAAAGCAACAGCATTTGCCAGTCAATCATTCATGACTAGAATGTAAACAGTTTACGCTGGTGATAACTGATAAATAGGTATATTGAACACTTAAAGGTGTGTTGTGACCCTGCAGTATTGTTTGATGAAATAAATAATGTTTACATGTAATATGTAATTGTGACTTTCAGTCTTGCTGTGAAGGATCTAAGAGATGGGGGTAGGCTTTTTGTGCCTATTATCTGTTCTTCAGAGAATTATTTCATTTCTAGAAGCAGATGGTGATTTTTAAGCCCACTGCTATTTTGGTGTACTTTAAAAAAAGAAAAAAAGCCCTAAAAATAGACCTAAGTTACCATATCTAGCAAAAAAAAATACGTTGTCAGCTCTTTACTCTGCTGGGCTGAAAACAAATCTGTCAGCAATTTCTTTGGGTTAAAGTATCTGAACACTGTGGGGGAGCAATTTATGCACATTTGTGGTGGGTTTTGGTTTGGTTGGTTGGTGTTTTTTTTCTAAAGAAAGCATGTAAAGTGGTTTTGTAACAGAGTCCATTTAAAGCTTTACGTATCAAAAAATTACCATCTGTTGTTATAAAAGACACTTTATCAAATTGATGAAACCTACACGCCGGTTAATGTTGTGGATCAACTGCATGAATTAGACTTTAAAGTCTGAATCAGTCTGAAATCAACATCATCAGCTCTGCTGGAACAGACATTAAAAATCAGCCCATTTTCTGTAATTACCAAAATGAAAATGAGAGTGACAGTTATTCATGCAGAAAAAAAAAGACACTGGTAATGCATTTGAGTCAAATAGGGCTCCCATGTTTGCCTTATAATTTAATACATTTCTTGTATTAAAAGTGTGGTTGGACAAAGTTATTGAATGGGAAAGGAATAAGACTTTTGGATTCCCTGTGCACCTACAGGTCACTTACATAACAAGAGACTGATGGTACATTATTTTCAGAAGCATTTTCAGTATTAGATGATTTTGGCATAACTCTTGGCATAAGGATGAAATATAAGGGTTCAGGTAAAAGAATATAGTATCTGTTATCTCTATAGCACATGAATGTATTCTAAAATGATGGATGCAGAAAGCTGAACCAAAACCAGCTCTCTAAGGCAGGTATTTCATTTTAGTGACCTCAGTGCAAAATACTGTGTCTGGCAGCATTTGTATCTGAGGTACAGCTCCTTAAGAGTCAAATCTTGTGAAGTATTAAGAATTGTTATTTTTTGGAGATTGGCAAGATCAGTAATTCCCCAGATGAATACTTTATCTTACTAATTAAGTGCTGTGAATGCTCACTTCCTATCTGGAGGTGCTCAGATAGATGTAATCATGCTAGATCATCCCTGCTGACAGCATCAACTCCTTTCCATTGACTCCTGAGGAGGGTCCATAGTTTGGTCTTCATTCACTTATAAGTTACAATGCTTACAGCAAGCAGTGTGGCACTTCTTGTCAGAGTTCAGCATGTGCTCCATAGGAGACCTTTCTTCAGGGCCTCTGAACTTCATTTGCAATGTTCAGTTGGAAAAGCTGTCTCTCTCTGTAGGTGTATTACCAGTAATGTTGGCAGCCATGGCACTGCAATGTGGAATCCATTGGGCTGGAAACCAAATTGACTGAAGTACTCCTGGAGAGAAGCTCTAGAGCATGCAAGCTGTCAGGTAAAGGAAAGGTAGGAGAGAAGCCTCTGTTGTAGCAGAGGCTACATGTTCTGTTGTAGTACACTGAAGAGTACACCTACCTCCTGTGCGCTGAAGACCCTGAACTCTGCCCTGACCTATGGCTTCAGCTTTCAGATCCATCTCACAATGCCCAGCATTGAGTGTACAGTGCAGGATGAGATCCTACCTACAGGACCCTGATACTACAGGTAGATTGTACATACATGCCATCAGCAAAGTGTGCTAGTGTCATGGAAGTGCTGTAGATTACAGAGCATTTCAAAGAATGGTCATATCTGGTAAGGTATACATCCAGATGCTCTGGTGTCGGTTTGTTGCTCTGTGTTTCAGATTTATAACTGCCTACATCTGTGTGTTTGCTCATGCTGTAGAATCACACTGTGGCCTGACCTGGATCTGGCCCTGCACAGAACCCTAGGTCGGGGTGGGACAGACTGTGAGTTACAGAGGAAAAAGTAAACCACATGGAAACAGTCTAATTTCTTTTTAGAGTGGTGAACTAGTAAAATTTTGTTTTAAGAAAACCCTTCTCTACCTTTCAATCTTGCACAGGCTTGACACTTTTTTACCCCAATTCTCATTGTCTCAGTATTGTCTTCTAAGACTGATCCTGAACCTCCTAATCATCTTCCTTATCCCCCAAACATTGATATTTCTGTTATCTTTCCCTGCAGTAACAAATTAATTCCCTTCTCACACCAACTCTTTGGTGAGTATTGAAAGCCTACCTTTCCTACACAGATTTGCTATCCCACAATCCTGAGATGAGAGAATCTGTGGGATGATAGAAAGTGTGAAAAAATGCCTGATGCTGCCACGACAGGCATGTGATTTACTGTGATGCTTGTGCTGAGGCAGCCAGGAGACTGATGTTTAACTCCCTTGAGGGTTAACTTCTCTAGGCACAACCACATGGTCTGTGATGATTTTGAGATAAACTTTTAGTTATGCAGTCAGCCACTGTGTTTGTTGGAATTAAAGAAAGAGGAAGTATGAAACTATTTTTCATGTGAATATTGTCATTCACATCACCTAAACCCAATCATGATCTTAGAAGAAGGAAAGAAGTCACTAAACAAACAAATTATTATGTTCTTGGCAGTAGGATTTGCTTTGCAAACATGAACATTTGGCAAGTTCCTACATTTTTCTCTTCAAGCTGATTTGAAAGCTGAGGAAAAGAATCAAAATTAAAGTTGAGGATATTGAGTTGCCCTGGCCTAGCTGAAGTCAACAAGGTTTACATGTCTCAGCAGAAGAGAAGTCAGGAGATCTACCTCTCTAAAAAAGAGGGACAAATATTGGGTTTTAAGGTTTACAAAGGGGTCTTCATTTGAGGAGAACAGGAAATGAGCAGAAATTAAACTACACAGACCTTACTGTACCTAGTAGTTTTTGTAAAAGGATGTAGATTGATGATGGGTATGTTTATCTGTTTGCATCTATAGAAGCACAAGGATATGTAAGTACTTTTCAACAGCTCCAAGTCTCCAGCATCTGTCAGTATCTCCAGGTGCAAGTCATCTGAATCCTACAGCCTTAATTGCATAACACAGACATATTACAAAATATTACCACACCAAGATCGTTTACATTATTTCATAACAAAAAGAAATACTATTACAGAACATTTTTATCCTTGAGGGAAAACTACTAATTATTTAAAACATTGTCTGTATGTGTGTTTGTATTTGTTGTATAGGGGTATATGACCTTATTATGGAAAAACGTAGGGGTGGATTAAAGCAGGATCCGTGGGATACAGCCCCAAGGTCAGAGGAGTTTCAACAGACAAGAATGTCAGAAGCTGTGCAGAAAGTACCAGCATGGTTGATTATTATGAGCTTATTGGGCTGATGTTGACCATTTAAGTTGAGGGGAAGGCATCTCTTTGGAGGGAGAGCAGCTGTGTGAAAGATTATTGTAGGCGTGGTCAGAGGACTTTGGTGAACAGCAGACATTTGGGTCTCCAAGTGGAGTCAAGACACTTGTCTGGACACTTGTTAAACTTCTACATTCTCTAGACTGCAAATGGATTGCTGGCTTCTGATACAAATTAATTCAGTTACCTGTATCCTCTGTTCAAATCCATATTTGTTTCTTGCTGTAAGGCAAAAGTACAGTTACTTGGCTGCTGCCTATGCCTTTCCATGCTGGAGGCTTTTTCGGTGTATAAAATTTTGGTGTTTTTTTTTTTTCATGACTGGTGAGAAGAAGACCTGTGTTCTTGTTCTTACTCCTATGATTGCTTCCATACTTCATTTAGTGACCAAAATGGAGAACTCCCCATCCTCAGGTGGGTGTCCAAGTTTCCTGCCCATGTAGGCTCATTTTTTTCCCTATGTGTTCATGCATATCCTGCATCCATACCAGTAATTTGCTGGTCAGTAGTGCAGTTTCAATGGTTTTGAAGATTTGGCCCTCTAGGCTGAGGTACCACTCAGGATGTTACCCTGTGAGATGAAGACCTATAACTCTTCAGGAAAAGAGGCGGGGACTTAGGATTGTCCCATATCCAGGGTAAAACCTGTATCACTTGCAGCTGTGCAGAAAAAGAGAGTGAAGGAAGGGGTGGCTATTATTTTTTCACATCAGCCTGACCCAATGAATGGAGTAGATGTATGCTGACATATGTGTCAGACTCAACCTCTTCAGGGCTTGATAGGAGGAACACCTGGTTTCTCTGTTTTGAGACAGGGGCTTGGGCATGAATGAGGTGTCTAATCAGCTTGATTGAGACAGTTTTTAAGTTATTCTGGAGTGCAAAATCCAACACAATCCTGTAAGGGCTCAGGCGCTTTCATGGACAGGCTAGGATTGAGCATTTAGGGTTTTTTAGTTCTGAGGATTCTAATGTGGATACGTAATTCTGTTGTCTCTGAGAGTCAGAATTTGCTTGAGCTTAGGATTTGAAAAATACTGGGTTTTATACACACTTAGGCCTGATTGTTCCATAGAATAGGGCTTATTTCTTGGTATCCTGGCTTCCCAGAGAAGTGGTCACAGCACGAAGGCTGTCTGAGTTCAAGAAGGTTTTGGACAAGGCTTTCAGGCACATGGTATATTTTATTCTTGGGATGTCCTACATGGGGCCAGGAGTTGGACTTGATGATCCTGACAGATCCCTTCCAACTCAGCATATTTTATGATTCCATGATCCTAATGGGATGAAATATGAAATACAAAAGACTGTCTGCCAAGTGCAAGGAGCTCTGCAAGAAGATGACAGTGATGGCTGGTGGACCAGTAGGGAGATGTAGCACGTTGTGGCAATGGATCCTCAAGATTTTTAAGTTAAAATATGCATCTGGTATGAAAAATAATTTTTCAAAATGCCTTTTAGGGCTTTTTGTTCTTCTCTCCAGAATTCTAGATTAATACAATGAAACTAAAAAATAAAAACCAAAATAACCAACCAAAAAAAAAAAAATCCCTACAAGTGGTACTTGGGATCTTCTATCCCTCTATCCTTCTTGGGCCCCTTTATCCTCTGCTATTCTTGGGACCTTCTATCCCTTTCATGGAACACCAGCAGGAGGGAGTGTTCTTAGAGGACAAACCCGGCTCTAGATGACAGACAAGAGGACACTATCCGCAATCTCCTTTTCATAGTTCCACTGCCTTAAATTCTCACCTGCTGAGCTGGAACGGGGGAGTTAGTTTGATGGAATGGAAACTTCACTGTTAGTCGGAGGAATTCCCCTCACAGGTCAGGAAGTCCCTTCTTGGTCAGGTGTCATAAGGTGACTTGGGGGCAAATGTGTGCTCTGCTGCCATCTTTCTCCTCCAGCTGAACTCTGTCTGTTCAGAAAGGGGTCTTTATGGTATGTAGATTCAGCCTACAGCTTAACAGATGACACTAGCAATCAGGATATGCAAGATGTTTCTGAGCTCACTGTTGCATTGCTTATGCAAAAAAAACTGGTACTTCACCCCGAGATGACAGCACTTAATTCCTGTATGCCATCTTCAGGCTTTCTAATTCAAAGAAAAGTAGTAAGTACTGCTTTTGCAGGGCAGTGCTGGGAAATAGTTTGTGCTTGTGCTCATTTACCTGTTTCCACATAACACAGGCTTGTGAAACACATCAGAAGATGTTATTATAGAAGTGCACAACTAAAAGTTCTGCATGATTTTGTGGCAGCTAGCACCATCCAAGTATTTCCCACACCTCTGATCTGTATCCTACAACCATTGCTACCTTGTCCCCATATACCCTTCTTCCCGCAGCTCCTTCCAGGTGCCCCCACATCTCAAGCTATCTGTGAGACAATATTTGACTGACCATCCACTCAGAAGACTGGGGGCTTCCATCTGTCTGACATATTTTCCATCTGTCTGCAGGACATATTTTCACTTGATAGTGGTGGATCAAAGTTGTAACTTGGCGTACCGTGTCTGTACCTGCTTGTCTTTCAAGCCTGGTGTATCACATCTTTCATCACTTAGCCTAAACACAAGCATACCCCACAGATAGGAGAGAAGACAAAACTCCAGGACTGGTCAGGTTATCCAGAGCTACTAACAGAGAAGTCTTTATAAACTTGCAATTGCAACTGCAGCTGGTAGTCAGCTGGACTTAATTTTTGAGTGATTGAAGGGAGCTAGAGATGCAGCAGCTGAGAGAGGTCTTGCTTATATAGCACATATGATGTGCCAGCACATGCCCACTTCATTACCATTCCTCTGAGTAGGCTTCCCTTAAAGTATTCCTTGAAATTACTTGTAGGGCTGCACTTGTCAACTATTTCAATAACCAAATAGGTGGCGTCTTTTTGTACAATTGTTTATATTATCAGAGTTTTCATCCTTGAAAGGAGAATAAAATACTTGTATATATTAAAAAATGTCATGTAATATGCCAGCTGTCTGTGGGGCAACGCATATATGCCTGTGTCTATTTAATAGCTGTAAAATCAGAATTTGCATGAACTGTTGCTCTTCTTTTGTTACCCAAGTCCTTTTAGGTTGGAATTATGATGAACTCACAGCTAAAGTTTACTTCCCAGGTTGTAAAAAGGATCAAAATAGTTCTTGTGCCAGTTTGTAGCTGTATGCTACTAGACTTCTATTACTGCCTTAGGGTAGCACAGCAAAAAATAGACCCATCTGTGCTTATATGGTAAGGAAACACTGTTTCACAGAAAACTTTTATTAAACTATAGATAGGTTCTCTATTGTCATTGTTCCTCCAGTTGCAGCCTCTCCACACAACTCACCAACGCCACAAGCAGCTCTAGGTGGTATGGCATTGCTTAAGGTGCTAGCAGTACTCTGAAGAACAATATCCTGTGCCGCACACTTGGGTGCTTGGGTACATGGGTCTCATTTATACCTCCTCCTCTTAGATAGAGCGTCTGTTTAAACAGTATAAATGCTCTGTGGGACACAGTGTTTGGTAGTTTTAGCAGATATCGGTGGCTTTAATATCTGGAATGGCATAATTAACATTAAAAATTAGGTATACCTTAAATTTAGCACTAAAATTTTCAAAAGAACTGGCACAGACATTCTTCAAGTGTGCACTGAGTGTGTAACTGAGGCAATGATTACAGAAAAGTGGTGTGCAATTCAGTGAAATACATGTGCAAAACATACTACATTTATGTATGTTTAGTATGTCTCTATTGCTTAAAGACATTAATATGTAATTAATGTAGTCACATATATACCTGTGTGCTCATCATACCCTCATGCATGCAGCATACTTAAATGCTTTTTATGAAAAGAAGGCAACCTCTCTATCTGACTTTTCAGTTCTCGTCATGACCAGGAAGTGAATTTGGGCATCATGTGTGACATGTCTAGTATAATTGCTGAGCCCAGCATCTTCCATCATCACCAAGGCTGGCAGCACCGGAGCCATTCTAGCTTTGAAGAGCAGCTCTGCCAGTGTGGCACAGCCCTGCCTCTGGGGCTGGAAGAACATTATAATTCCCATCATTATCCTTTTGGGCTTGTCTGCTCAAGAAGGGTGCCCAGCAGTGATGCTTTTCAGTCAGGAACTGATTTACCTAATTTGGCTGGATTGAAACAGCGGAGACCTTGTGTGTGAGTTACTAAGTTACAGTTACTGGGCTTCACTTAGGCTGACATTTCTCAGGGCTAGGGTGTCTGTCTTCTGACTTGGGCTAATCATTTAACATTTAGCATTTGTAACTGTGATGTCAGCTCATTTTTACTCAAATTACAGCCTCAGCAAAACCCCAGGGCGTAATCTGGAAGCCGGACTGTTATTTTCAGAGAAGGCATACTTTTGTCCTTGGTAAATACGTAATACAAAATTTCTGAGTTGTTGTCAGTTACTTGTTTCAGTCATCATTGCTTCTTGGCACTCATATAGTCTCATGATGAATAAAATGATACTCCTGTTCTTTATCCTCCTGTTCAGAAGGAAGGAAGATCAGGAGGTTGGGAAGAACTGGTGCAGAACACAGGGAAAAAATCCCTACCTTTGCCTTGAATCAGTGGCATAACTATCTGGTTTGAATTTGTAGATTCTTGCCTGTCCCTAAAAATAGAACCTGGGTGTAGTGATGGTGGTACTTTCTGAAAGCAGAGTCTGTACTTCCTAAAAAGAAAGTTAATTTATCAGTGTAAGCACTATGGAGTACCAGCATGTAATCTTCTCCATCTCCCATGGAATTTAGAACTCCTTGTCATTGGTCAGGGTGAAGTTGTGAAACCCAAGTAGGTATTTTTAACAGATTTCAGTAAAACAGATTCTTGTAAAACTGAATTTTGCCCTGTCTGACAGGGCATTTTGTCTTCGTCCTCTATCATGTTGTTTGAAAGAGAGAATGCAGGAAATAAGGCTGGTTTGGTTATTTGTGACACTACTGAAATACAAAAGTTGAATGGAAATACAAATATACTGAAATAGTATTAATTGTACATGCACAATATTCTGGCTTGTGTTAGTAATTCAAAATGTTTCCTTCTCTGAGAAGGCTAACATGGAAAAATTTGCATTATACAAAAACTTACGCATAATTTGACTTTATGTGACTTGACAAACTGTGGAAATAAAGTTAACCACCTACTTGGTAGGACTGAAACTTTCTTCTGCTTGGTTTTATTCCCTAGAATTAAAAAGTATCTTAAGATCTGAAAGTTAATTTATGTTACTTCTGACAGGAAAAAATGGGTAGAGTTAAGATTAGAGGATAGGTCTTAGATTTGTGTCACATTATTTCTTTCAGCTCCTCTGTCTTTCTCAACCAAGTATTGTTTGTATCAGTCAAGCTGGATTTATCTGTGATTATGCACTTGAGTTCCATTAATACAAAGATTTTTCTTTGCTTTAGCTGACAAAATTACATAATTTCTGGACCTGGTCTGTGTGGCACAGTATTGTAAGTGACCCATGCAAAACTCTGATTCTGCCTTAGGCTGTCTTGCAGAGCAGACAGAACTAGTTCCTGAATGCTGTGTGTCTCTGTGGCTGAAGCAGTAGTGCAGGCAGATTTCTGGGTTACCAGTGTGCTGGAAACCTGTACTTCAAAGCTGATGTACTGGCAACAGTTTAAAACTGAAGTCTGGTCATCCATGGGCTCTCTGAAAATCAGGGTTGCTTTGATTGCTCTTGTGACAGAGAGCAAGAATTTTTGTTGTTGTTGCCAACTTTGTAGTCCAAAAAAATCAATATTTTCTTCAAATAGAAACTCTTAATTTACCACAACATAGAAAATGGTATTTTTCTAAAGATATCTTACAAAACCATTGAGCTGTGGCTTGTGGCCTTAAAGTCTAGGCTTTTATTTCCTCTAAATATACTCTGTTCTGTTTTCTATGTGTCTGTCATGTTGAATAAGTAACAGGCAGTGGGCACAGAACCAGAACTCATGTCCCATGCATCATGTAAAACAAAACAGGCAGCTTTTTCAATTGTGAGGCTAGGATGCCATCAGGGCCTTCTTCTGCAGACACAGAGCTGGAATGGAGGTGCTGAAATCCTGAGATAGAGCCGCAGCTTCTAACACAAGATGTGCTAACGGTTTTCTTCCTACATATAATATGTACTATTCTAGTGCCTGCTCGATATCCTCTGTAAAGCAGCCTCACCTTTAAAATTTCTTGTTACCCTGCCTCAGGCTCCTCCTGAGCCATCCCGCAGTCTTCCTCCTCTGTCCTCTTCTTTGCTGTCCTTTACCAGTGCAGCATTCCCTCCCATCATGTCCACGGTCTTCCTGGTGTGCCTGCCCTGGTGCTGCAGCTCTGCTCAGCATTGTCACAGGCACTGGTACGCTCGGTACACAGCCACCTTCTCTTTCTCTGAGCAGTGCTTCAGCCTCTGAGCAGTCATGCAGACTTCACATTGAGTGATCCCTCAACAAATCTGCCCATGACACTAAGCTGTGTGGTGCAGTCACATGGGAGGGAAGGGATGTCATCCACAGGGACCTGGACATTCTTCAGAGCTGGGCCTGCCTGAACCTCATGAAGTTTAACAAAGCAAAGTGCCTGAGTTGTGGCAATCCCAGACACAGCTACAGGCTGAGTGAAGTAATTCAGAGCCGCCTGGAGAAGGACTTGGGGTGATGGTTGATGAAACCAACCACGTCCTGGACTGTAACAAAAGAGGTGTGACCAGCAGGTCAAGGGAGGTGATTCTTCTCCTCTGCTCTTGTGAGACCTCACCTGGAGCACTGTGTGCAGTTCTGGTGCTCCCGAGATAAGAAGGACATGGAAATGTTGGAGCAAGTCCAGAGGAGGCCACGAAGTTGATCATGGGAATGGAGCACCTTCCCTATGAGGACAAGCTGAGGAAGTTGGGGCTGTTCACCTACGAGAAGAGAAGGTTGCATGGAGACCTCATAGCAACATTCCAGTATCTGAAGGGGGCCTACAGGGAAGCCAAAGAGGCATCCTTCTTCAGGAGCTGTAGTGACAGGGCAAGGGCGAATGGCTTCTGACTGACTTAGGTTTAGTTTAGATACTAGGTTTAGTTAGATATTAGGACTAATAGGATATTAGATATTAGGTTTAGTTTAGATACTAGGAAGAAAGTCTTTACTGTGAGGGGGCTGAGACTCTAGAAGAGGTTGTCCAGAGAAGCTGGAGATGCCCCATCCCTGGAAGTGTTCACAGCCAGGTTGGACAAGACTCTGAGCAACCTGGTCTAATGAGAGGCATCCCTGCTCATGTCAGATAGGTTGGAACTAGATGTTGAGGTCCCTTCCAATCCAAGCAATTCTATGATTCTGTGACATTCAGGTGCTCATAGTAGCCAATGGCTAATGAATGGCATGCCCCACCTGTGTGCTATGTGTCTCTGTACTGTGTGTGAGAGAGAGAGAACAGAATCCTGTGAGAGTAAGTTAGCTGACTCATACAATTTTCTAGCCTGACATCTTCTCATCAGCAGATTTGAATAATTCACCAAAGTAATGCTACTACTGCAATTAAAAAGATTATTTGCAAATGCTCTCTTAGATTATTTTGGATCACGTTTCTGAGAATACATTAGAAGGTTCATTTCATGCTACACTTTCCTTAATTCAGAGCTTATTTTATCTAAATGTTGTGGCCTATCTGTTCAAAAGCATGATTTGGCAGCTCTCAAGGTTGGTGTGCCAAACTTTTCCAAATCTGAATTGAACAGCTATTGCTTTATCGGCTGATCAGGAACACCTTGCATATGGGACAGATAATGGTTACTGAATCCCTGAACAGTGACCCATGTGCTTATGTTCTGCCTCTAGCATTCATGCTGTCAGCTGCTGGTTCTGGCAGAACAGAAAATAACTTGCTGTTTTGCAAGAAAAATGCATTTTGTACATGTCTAAAGAAACCAAGTCCTGTGATGTCAGGACAGCCAACAACAGTTTGAATGTAATAGTTCAGAGGAAATTCTGCAAGATTTCTAAAAAAGATTAAATTCTTTTAAGGTTACATTAAAATTACCTACCTGTTGAAATGAAGAAGTACAGTTGATTATTTTCTTTCTAGCTTGTTCTTGCTAAGTACCTAGAGGGTAGTATTTCAGTGAGAGTTAACTGGATCCCTTTCAAAGTGCAGCTGTTGATCTTTCCCTCTTTAAGTTTCTTTTGCCTGAGAAGCGAATGCCACTTCTCAGATGTTTTCTGTTTTGATTCTTAAATACTGTGATAAATGTTAGGGTCTGTTAAGTTTCAACTTTCTATTTTTATCCATTGGTAAACACTATACCAGATGTGGGTGTGAAGGACCCTGAGAAGCTGAGGGAGTTCTGCTTTTATTCAACAATTTTAGCTTTCATAACTGAGCATTTCAGCTCATTTTGTAGAGTTGTGTATGTGCTGTTTTGGGGTTTTTTAAGAGTTGAGAAAAACAGGCTTACGCAACTTAGTTTGCATAAGTGCAGTGAGTCATTCATATTTTATTTTTGCGTGCCTCTGTGTGTGTGTGTTGTATCGCTTTATATAACCTGTCTTTGAAAAAGTACTACTGCGAATGCTAAGAATATATTTCTCCTAGAAAACAAAAAAAGAAATATGCCTGTTGGGAAGGTAGCTGCTTCTTGGTGATGTCTCCTCATAGATATTGTTCTCCAGGAGGGCACTTTGGTGATTGTTCTTCAGGCTGTGGTTCTCCAGTGGCAAAGTTTATGACGTGTAAAGAGAAGGCCAGGTAGCTCTCTGCTTCCCTTTTTGTGAGCAGAGCTGAGAGTAACTCTGCATGATAAGCTTGGTTATACATGTATATATGTATGTGTGTGTGTGTGTGTGTGTATATGTATATATCTCTATCTATCTATCTGTCTATCTATCTATCTATGTTAGTTTCAGGTGTGCATAGTCCTCTCAGCATACCATAGCTTCTGCTTCCTATCATCTAGGGAAGAGTGGAGCTTCCACAGCAGTGTGCATTTATTGAAATAAATTTGAAGCTTAAATCCTTCACATAGCTATCAGACAGGCATCCTTCATCAGGCTTACTTACAAAGAAGTCCTATGGAAGGCTTAATCTTTTTTGACATTGCTTCTCTGCTCTTTGTGATCAAGTGTGCTGTGGATGTGTGGCTGCACAGAGTATATTGTTTGGAATGCAGTTACAGGTATTAAGTGTCAGTACCCTTTAAGTGCTAGAATTGCAATTTTTTTTATTTTGTGGTTAAACATTTCAGTTGACATCTGATGGATGATGCTCTGGGATTGAACTCACTGTTAGTTTTCCCAGAAAGGAGGAATGTGGTTCATGGTGCAGAGGTGGGTGCACAGGTCTTCTTGCCCTGTGGCTCTTCTGAGCATTGCCACATTTCTCCTCATCTCTCTGCTGTACCATCATGTTTCCTGATCTGATGTACATCCTCTCTGTTCATGCTGATTACTTCCGTGCACTCTCAGAAATCCCTCCACTCTGCTCTACTGCCCTGTGTTTTACCAAATCAGATTGAGGACTTCTTCCTTTCTATAACCCAGTTTTTATTTCCATTAACTCACATGACAGTTTTTATTTGATTTCACTGCTATCCTACATTTGATGCAAGTAGCATTGTTCATTCATATGACAACATTTTAATGATTCCAGTAATCACTAAAACAGAGAAACTGTGTTTGCTGTCCAATGCAGAGCTATTTGCAGCTGCAAAATAAGGCAATTGCAAAATAAGGCAATTGCAAAATAGGTATTCTTCTACTACCTAGCTAGCAGATAAGAAGTATCTCGGGTCCACAGAAGTGCCATGAAACATTCAGGTACTGTTTTGAATTGTCTGTGGTAGAGTACTTAAATGAACATTAAACGTGAGAATAAAAATTTAATTAGAATCATAGAATGGTTAGAGTTTGAATGGATGATAAGATCATCTGGTTCCGATTCCCTCTTCCATGGGCAGGGGCACCCTCCACTAGACTAGGTTGCTCAGAGCCCAATTTGGCCTGATCTTAAACATTTCTAGGGATGGATAACCCACAACTTCTGTGGGTAACCTGTTCCAATGCCTCACCACTTTCACAGTAAAGAATTTCTTCCTAATATCTAATCTCAGCCTACCGTCCTTCACCTTAAGGGCCATTCCCCCTTGTACTTTTACTAAATGTCTTTGTGAACAGTCCCTCACCAGCCTTCCTGTAGGCCCCCTTTAGGTACTTTAAGGCTGGTGTAAGGTCTTCCCGAGTGTTCTCTTCTCTCTGGTAGGAGAGGTGCTCCAGACCTCTGAACGAATTAGTGGCTCTTGTCTAGATCCATTCCAGTGGGACCATGTCTTTCTTCTGTTGGAGACCCAAGAGCTGGATGCAGAGTTCCAGATGGGGTCTCACCAGAGCAGAGCAGAGGGGCAGAATCCCCTCCCTTGCCCTGCTGGCCATGCTGCTTTGGATGCAGCCCAGGCTGCAGTTGGCTTTCTGGTCTACAAGTGTTGTTGAATCATATTGTTTTTCATCCACAAACACCCCAAAGTCTTTCTTCAAAGGTCTAGTCTCAGTCCATCATCTTTAAGAAATTAGTTTCATGTAAGTAACTGTAGTACCTGTCTAGCTTCAAAAGTATGAGCAGATTTCATCACTGTACTTACGTATGTAAAATCAGCTATACAGTTAGATTCCTTGTTCTGTTGATGTTCAGAAGAGCAGCTCAACTGGTTTGGGCTCTGATCCAATTAATATGCCCAAAGACAAAAATACTGGGTAGGAGTCCCATAGATGTAACTGTTTCCTTCATCAGCTCTCGAAAATAGGATACCTCCTTCTCTTAGCTGATCATAATTGGCATGACATCTGGAAATAAGAAGGATCTCTGGACTTGTGGAACCCTCTACAAATTGGAAAAGAATTCCTACTCAGACACACAAAAGCTGTAATTGAGAATGACTTCGTAAATACCCTTTCGCACATGGTTGTGGACAATCTCTTCATGAGCCTAGTAGTTACTCTCAGCACTGCTTGATTGCTTTAAATGACCCCTTGTATGAGCAGGCAAATAACTAAATTGCCTATGCCTTTGTATTAAACCGACCTCAAATGTTAGATGTGAGAAATGGGAGGCTCTTAAAAATAAAATTACATCAATTTTTTTTACATTTATTCCTCTGTTTCTCATCAGTCCTTTGTCCCTAATGGGTATTATCCTTGTGCACATTTTTATACCCATGCTGCATTAAATCTGTTACAGAGTCACAGAATGGGTCAGGTTTGAAGGGACCACAGGGTGTCCAACCTCCCTGCTCAAGCAGAGTCATCCTAGAGCACCTGGCACAGGATTGTGTCTGGATCGTTGAATGTCTTGAATGTCTTCAGTAAGGGAGATTCCACACCCTCTCTGGGCAAACTGTGCCAGTGATTGGTCACCTGCACAGTAAAGAAGTTCTTCCTCAAGTTCAGGTGGAACTTCCCATGCATCAGTTTCTGCCTCTTGTCCTATTGTTTGTCACCACTGAGAAGAGTCTGGCTCCATCCTGTGACACACTCCCTTCAGATAATCAGAGACATTGCTGAGGTCCTCTCTCAGTTATCTCTTCTCAAGGCTGAACAGGCCCAGCTCACTCAGCCTTTCCGCATAAGAGAGATGCTCCAGTTCCTCGATCATCTTTGTAACACTTCACTGGACCTGCTCCAGGACCTCCCTGTCTCTCGTGTCCTGAGGAGCCCAGACCTGGACACAGCACTCCATATGTGCCCCTCCAGGGCTGAGTAGAAGGTCAGGATCACTTCCCTTGTCCTCCTGGCAATGCTCTTCCTAATGCACTCCAGGATCCCATTGGTCTTCTTGACCACAGGGACACACTGCTGGCTCATGGACAGCTTGTTGTCCACCAGGACTCCAGGTCCTTCTCCACAGAACTGCTTTCCAGCAGGTCACCCCCAGCCTGTGCTGGGGCCCTGGGACCCTGCAGGACCTTTGTTGAATTTCATATGTTTCTTCTCTTCCCATCCCTCCTGCCTGTCGAGGTCCACCTGAAGGGCTCTCTGCACAGCCCTCTGGGGTATCAGCCACTGCTCCCAGCTTTGTGTCATCAGTGAACTTGCTGAGGAGGCATCTGTCCCTTCACCCAAGTCAGTGATGAATACATTAAACAATATTGGGCTCAGTATGGAACCTTGGAGGACACCACTGATGACAGGCCTTCAGTACACCCTGTGCCACTGATTACGACCCTCTGAGATCTGCCATTCAGCCAGTTCTCAATATACATTGTCCACAGAAGTCAATAATCTGAGCCAGCCATCTCAATGTACCACATACAGTATCAAGAATTTTAAAAGTCTTCCTAGAAGGTGAATGTCCACTTGCATGAAAGGATGGTTCTGTAAGACTCTGTGTAGAGTGCACTTGTGTGCACCCTAGACACAAAGACAAGAGACTAGAGAATTGGGGTGGGCTAAGCGTACAAGAGATCATACGGTTTATTCAGGGAAATATACCCTCTGTTCTTAAAAGTCATTGAAGCTTGAGTTGAAATTAAACATTTGCTTCCTGCTAATGCAATTTTGCAGATTTTTTCGCATACTTTGGTGAAGAATCAAAGATTTTATTACTTACAGAAAGAAATAATTAACAGGCAGAGCATTAAAGGAAAGAATAAAAGCTTTACAAGGCTCAAATTAATCTTTCTTAGTTTTTCTCTTGCATGCTCATCTGACTGCTTGAAAAACAGTCTCTAGAACTAAATTTTTAGCAACAGGGTTTTAGAAATTTCTCAGAAGTTCATACAAAGCAAGTTAACTTTCTATAACCATGATAAAGTAGAAATAATTACACTTTAAGTGACCCTTAATGATAAGTTTCCAGATGCCTGGAGTAGAAATCTGGGTTACAAATTCACTGAGCAATGATGTAAGACATCACTACACTGCTGTATTCCAGATAAAGTAAATTGCCCTTGTCCTACCGAAGTCAAAGAAGTGATCCTGCTCATGGCCATGAGTTTGTTCTGAGCTTGTCTGAACTTTGTCAGTGATATGTTTTCTATGCATAAACTAGAAGGCTTGTTAAGCTTTTTAATACATTCTTACTGACTTGCCTTCTCTTAATTTTAATGGAATTTTTTAAAGATTGCCTTTTATATGGCCAGAAAACTGACTCAATCTATTTTGGGTATCAGTGAGTTGAAATTTATATGAAGCAGTATGTTCTTCATCTTAACCAACTACCTTGAGCAAGTCATTGCTACTGTTTCTAAAAGTATGTGGCCAACAAGTCACAGTAGCAGAATAGCATGGGTATCAGCTCATTGCTAAAGTTTACTTACAAAGCTGCTTCTGAAAAGTTCCAGAGAACCATGGAGAATTTCCTATCAGAACGGAGGAGAATGGCATTGTTTTCCATATTCTTTGGGTGGATTTTTGGCACTAACGTAGCCTAGGATGCAGAAGCCACCCCATGCCAAGCTCCTGCAAGGTTATCAGGTTACATCAATAAAATACTGGGAAGCAAGTAGTCGACTTTACCAGCCTTGCGCTGGATCACAGGAATGGGCTTGAAAAAATGCATATGAAAAATCCTTTTTAGAGGTATGTGGGAGGGGAAAAACAAGCTTCAGCAACCTATTATTGGAGACTTCTTCTTGAACCATTTTTTTTTATTTGTGAGCCAAATACTGCAGTAATTAAGCTGCAAAATGGAGAGAATGTGCTTTGCTTTTAGTGGAAATTAACATTGGTTTTCTCTAGGCATTCAATCACTTAACTCAGTTGTCTTTTTATATTATTCAAATGTGATACACATTAGTTAAACATAAGTGGTTTCTGAAGAATCTTGTTGCAGAATGTCTCTTGAGAGAGAAGTATGTTATAAACATTTCTACTAATGGAATATTTATGTTAATGTAGATTAACTCCATAAGGGTGCAAACCCTTTGAAAGGTGAATGTGATGTTCCTGCTGCACAGTGATGCTTTTGTTTTGTTACTTGTACAGCACAAAGAGTGGTGTACAGGCTTCTGCTGTAGCCATCAAGGAATTTGCAAATATTTGGTGACCCTCAAGAATGAAGGCCTGACACACAATGAAAATATAATGCAGAATTGTGTGATGCTGCAGACAGGAAGGATATTTTGCAGAAATAATTGTAAGAACTGTGATCTGGGAAAAAACACAAAATTAACTGAATCTGTAAGAGAGTAGAGCAAAACAAAGACATACAGCTAGCAGGTAGCAGATTTACTGAATTTGATAGAAATAGTGATAATTTTGAAGTGATCAGTTGCCAAGAATATTAGGGATAAGGACCTAAAAATGACAAGAAAGACTAGAGTCATTGTCATCTCTGCTTCCTGTAATTCAGGGTATGAGCATTTGCTTAGAGGTATGAGATCTGACAAAAGCTGGAGGGATGAAGGGGACTGATAGCAGACCTTGCCTGGAAAGCATTTCCAGTGTTATAGTTGAATTCAAGACCCAAACACTTTTCAGAGAGTGGAAGCAATGGCTTTGTAATCTGCTCTGGATAACCTGTCTGCAGTGTCTGATTTTTTGTTTTTTCATATGTACATATATACATAAACATATATGCATATATATGCCATGCACACCCGAATCCTGCCATGAAGGAGGGGTTGGGCACAACAGGTTTAGGGATGGTGAAATGGAAGAGATGGTTGCACCATCCTTTGGAAGATAGTGCAGCAGGCAACAGAGCCATGGCTGTTTTAATAGTCTCCAGCACTCCTCCTCTGCTCTTGTGCACAAGAGGAAACAGAAGCCCTGGAGGTTAGGGGTGGGCAAAGTCCAGTGAAGTTGTGCCCAGGGTCTCTGAGCACGTGGGGATTTATGCAGCTGCCTGTTTTGAAGTTCCCTATCAAATGTAAGAACAACCTGCTAAACAACCTTAGATTCTTCAGAGATTTTTTTTGCTTGTTTGTTTTTGCTGTGTGCAAATGTGTTATTAAAATTATTTATATTGCACGAAGTGTTCTATCAACTGTGTTTTATTAATTCAGGAATGGCAGTGATAAGATCTAGTTCTTTCCAAAGAATTTGGTATGCCACATCTCCCAAATGGGATCAGATTACAAAGACAGTTCAGCTCCCAGTTAGGCTCGTCAGTGAAGTGGTTAGATTTTTGACAGCACTCAGCATCCAGTGGGTCTGGTGTTCATTTTCAGGAATGGGAGCTGGTGAGCTGTTCTGAAAATGTAACCTTTTGTACTTAAATATTTGTGTGTTTTCTCCCAATCCCATTTTCCATAAAGTTATGTGATATTTTTTCATTGTTATTTTCAGAGTTTGTTTCCTTGCTTAATAAACAAAATGAAATAGTTCTGCAAAAGTCTCACTGCATTTCTGTGCAATGGGATTTTCATATTTTTGTGATTATTTGTTCATATTTTTGTGATTTTCATTATATTTAAACCCCAAGTGTTCATAAATAAGTACACAAAAGAAACCACAAATACCATGATGAGTTATACAGTAGTGATAACTCCAAGTACAAATACTAAATTTAAAATATAAGTTGTTATTTGTATAGCCAATTAACATGAATGACTGATGAATGACAGTAAATCCACAAACACATGCTGAACTGGGATTTTTGCACATCTAAATCCATTTGCCTTAACGCCTTGTTCCTTGGATAAATATGGCAGTTTTATGTGACTTACATCTTTCCAAGAACTACAGATTACTTTCTTGCAGTGGAAATCAGTATGGTGACCTAACCCACATTAAATATTCCTCTCTTCTAGATTTTTCTTGAAAGATTCTCTCATTTTCAGCTGTTTCCAATTCCTGATGAATACCTGTGCATACTTAAGACATTGTACAGCCAGACTGGTATGCTGATGATGCCAGGTAATTCCAAGATACCTCTAAATCATTGTCACCAGTGTCATCTTACTTATCAAATAGTCTCTCTTGTTGTCTTTCCACACAACTCTATCTTCACCCTGACAGCTCTGCTTCCAGTCTTCATGGTGCACACCATGCCCCTGGCATTGACGCTGCGTGTCTCTCAGGTTCTTCCTACACATTGATCCCCTTTGTGAGATTCTCATTCCAGCACTTCCCAAAGACCTGTTTTCTATACTGTGCCAAAAAGGCACTAATTTCTGCATTAAATGTTCCCATCAAGAAAGCCAGTCATGATTTCTCTTCTTCCATTCTTCTTCCTCATGTCAGCTGTCTGACTTCTATCACATTACCTTTGTCCTCCCTCTGGGTGTCAGGTTGACTTCTGCAGTTGGATGTGTTCCTGAACAAGTAACAACTCTTTTCCTTGCCACTGTAGCTTGCCTGGTGTCTTCTGGAATCTTAGTTTTGATATAGGTAGTGATTAATAGTTGCAACAATTCATGAACTGCTACTGTTTTATGTCAGCTGTCTTAGTGGTCTCTATTTTAAGTCCTACAAATCACTACCTGGGCAAAATAAGCATGGTCACCCTGCAAGCAAAGTGAAGGTGAGCAACAAGCTGTGACTTCTTTTCTCTAAATTATTTTTTAAGTGTTACCTCATCTTCCCATGCCATCCCCTGCATGCATTCACATACTCATTGCCTTCTTGGTCTGACTCCGAGCTCAGTGTGCCAGGGTCTCTTCATGCTGGTATTTACTGCTACACACTATTAGCACAGTGTTCTGTAGTTTGTGTCCTCACCGCACTCCTAATTGTGATGTTAATGGATTGCTGTTTAGGATATAATAATGGCAAAGGTGGCATGAGATGGAGAGGCATGGAAGCATTATGCTGATCTTTATTCCCTGGGACTGGTCCCTGGTGTAATCAACAGAAAGGGGTGGCTGGGATACAAGTGGGACAGGGGTCTTCAGTTGCCCCTTTCTCAGCTGAGCTCTGTCTGTTTCATGCCTGTTAAAAGGGTTTCATTCCTCAGGACAGGCTGTCTGTCTGGCCCCTTTTGCAAACACTCAGATCAGTTTCAGCATATGAAAAAAGCAAAGGTCTGGTTGCATGGATCTGGGGGAGAGGCAGCACTGCAAAGCTCCAGCAGAAAGCTAACCTTTCCTTCCATTATTCTTCTGCCTTTCCCCCTCCTCCTACTGAGCCCTGCACAGAGATGAGTGATCAGACTGTAAATTCCCCACGTACAGAAAGTAGTAAACCTTCCATCCCCTCCCCAAGAGGACTTGTATGCTGACAACAGCCTCATTCAATCTGACACCTGTTTCACTTTAAAACAGGCCCCTATAAATAGAGTGAATGTAACCCTAGGTGGCATTGCAAAATATTATGGAAAACACGGCTTACAACCCTGAGAAAAAGGGGGAGTAGAGAGAGTGGGGGTGGGCAAAAAGACACTATCTACCATAAAAACCTGGCAGCTTCATGCAAGTGCTGTTGCTTTTAATTTAAATGCTCATTTCTTATTCTATTTTCAGATCCTCTCTGGGATTTTAGGAATGTTGAGACGTGCTGGTTATAAAGCCCTAAGTACAAAATGGTCACGGATGGCTGGAGTGAGGCATGTTCTAATGGAAACAAATCACTTGTCAGTAAGCAGCCTTCAAACTTTTGAACAAAAGCTCAAAAGGGTCAGGGAAAAGACATGTTTGTTGATTTAAAATGGCTGGATGCAGGTCATCAGGAAGGCATAGACTTCAGTGTTGTTGAGGTAACTCTTCAGTTCTATGAGTTTTAAATGAGGTTAAATACTTTGATGGCAACCACAAATGGAATGAGCAACTTACATTAAACAGAAAGCTCACACATTATAAAGTGAAGTGTGCATAATACCAAAATGTAAAGCACGTACACCACTGCAAAACAGCCGCACAATGGAGCTCAGTTGTGGGAACTACATTTAGGTATATAGACATGAATGTTTGTGAGAAAGACTATGCTGTATCTGCTGAAATTTAGAAGGGTGACCAAAATTCCTGTAGATGTCTGTGGTTTGTTGATATTTTTGTTAGTTAGAATACTGTCACTTAGCTTTATAGTGATTTGATGATAAATCCAAATCCCAGTTCTGTTTATTCACTCTTCTGTAGGTTTTAACTCTTAGTGAAATTCCTCAATGCAGTAGTTAATTTTTTAATATTTGCTTGGAAAACCCATAATGAGGTTCATGATCCCTAGAACAATTATAATGAGGGATCAACTCTTTTTTTTCCTGTATAATATTTTGTGTTGCTCTGTGAAATGGATAATGTTGGTCTATACTAAATTGTATAAGGTGGATGAATTATAGTCCCTGTGGAACATCATGTTGAATCTTCTAATTCTACTGTAGCTTGGTTTCATAAGAAAATTATGCTTATGCAATCTTTCTTTATGATCAGTCTGTCTGTCTGCTATTCACCCTTATGAGCAGCTTCTGAGCTTTTTCAGTTTTCAGCTGGATATGAAGAGTGTTTGCAGTTAATTATATTTTGACTAGATTCATGGAAAATGCTTTCTGTCTAGAAGAAGAGAGGCAGAGGCAGTACCTCTGCAGAGGGGAAGGCAGGTAAAGAAATTGTCAGGTCCGCAGTCAACATGGGGCTCCTTGGAACAGTACACACAGTTCTGTGCATAAAGGAACACAGTGAGGACTGATGAGGCAGGTTGAGGCACAGGTGACTGGGGAAAGGTATTTGAAGGGAGAAAGGTTTGACCTCCATTAGTAACCAGATCTCATTTCAGTGTTCATGGAATAATTTCATTTTCATATGGAAAACAGCATCAGAAGAAAAGGGAATGACTCTGTGTTGTAAAATGGTATCTGTGAGCTTCAAAGTGCATGGCAGGCTTTTGGTGTTTCTGAGGTTTACTCTGCTAAGTAAACACCATTCATTATTTCAAAGGAAAGAAACCTGAGACACTTTCTTCACAGAGTTTTGACTTGCTCAAAGGCACCAAATGACTCAGCAGCAACCAGGTACAGCATAGAGACGTTTAGGTAACTTAGACTTGTATAATCATTTAGGCTGGAAAAGACCCTTCAGATCATCAAGTCCAAACATAACCTTAACACTGCTAAGCCCACCAGTAGATCATACCCCTAAACACCACATCTGCGCGTCTTTTAAATACTGCCAGTGGTGGCAGTGATTTAACCACTTCCTGGACAGCCAGTTCCAACTTTGATACCCCTTCTGCTGAAGATATTTTTCCCATATCCAGTCCCTGCCCAAACTGAGGTGCAACTTGAAGCTATTTCCTCCCATCTTGCCACTTATAATCTGTGAAAGAGGCTGACCTCCACCTTGCCACAACCTCCTTTCAGGCAGTTGTAGAGAGCATAAAGTCTTCCCTGAGCCTCCTTTTCTCTAGGCTAAACAACCCCAGCTCTCTCAGCCGCTCCTCACAGAACTTGTGCTCCAGACCCTTCACCAGCTCCAGATTGCCGTTCTGGACAATCGTCAGCATCTCAATGTCCTTCTTGTAGTGAGTGGTCCAAAACTGAACACAGGATTCAAGGTGTGGCCTCACCAGTGCTGAGGACAAGAGGACAGTCACTGCCCTGATCCTGGCCAATGTATGTGGCCGGCAGCTTACACAGATATTCACTCACCACGTCCTAGCCATGCCAATCAATCTCCTTCCTCAAGGCCCTGGAGCTCATCAGTCTCCCCATTCCTGCTTTTTGTGTTGCTCTTTGGGTCCTTTATATCTTGATCTGTTAGTATTGCAAGAGGAGAGCATTGCCTGTTCAAGCCCAGCAATCTCTTGCCTTCCACAAAGGCTGTTGTATGTGTTGCCATGACAAGGAAAACATCTTCCAAATGCCACTGGTCTTTTTATTTTTCTACCAGAAATGAGGCCATGCTGCTGAAGAAGGATTGCAAAGTGGCCTGCAGAGAGCTCCAGGTGGACCAAAGTAGCCTGATGCCTGAGTTGGCTTGGTTTGAAGTTAACTGGGGTTGTCCATAGTATCCTGCTCTGCTCACTTGCCTTAGATATAGCAGCTGATAGTTAATGCTTTTTCATACTGCTCTTCTTTCCTGACCTATCCATCATGTGAAGGACACTCTGAGACCATGGGAAGGAGTAATCGTGGGAGACACACCATGTCTTCTCTTCAGATGCTACCCTGCCTGGATGAAAGCTTATCAGTAGTTTGGGTTTCTCAGCATTGGTGCAGATGGGTTTGCAAACACCTTATATTTGCATTGGAAATGGCATTACCCTTATGTACAGAGCACTGCCTAAGTCCTGCTGCACCACTGAAGCTCTGTACTGAAGCCTAGTGATCCATCGTAGACTACTCTGGGTCTTGGGGTAGAGGAGGCAGGAGGCAAGGACTGATATTTGCTTCCAGTACCGTGGTTAGTTTGTATACAGGAGTGCAGCAGCACTGGGAAAAGGCTAAGAGAAAGCAGCTGTACTACTGCAAATTGCTGCTGTGTCTCCCAGTAAGACAAGCTGATTTCTCTTTGCCCAAATAAGCATCAGATAGGAAAAAACACTTTAAAAAAACTTCAGCCTTGATACTACATTCATTTCTGGGACAGAATTACACCTGCTGCTCATGTGAATTGAATCTAATGTATTTGCGCATACACACACACACAGAGAGCGTTTTTGGGTTTTATCACGTGGCTGCCAAAAATAACACTGAAACATGTAAGTTAAGCATGCTGTTAGAACACAATGGCACATTACTGTTCAGGGCAGCTCAAGTTTCCTTCTGAGCATATCACCAGCAGGCAGTAATGGAGGAGTACAGAGGGCAAATGAAAAGAACAGTGCAACCTCATGGCATTTTATCCTAAATGTCAGGCACGGTCAGTCTTCCCTGATGAGTTGCCCAGTGTATGGATTTAGCATCTTTAGGAATCATCTCTCATGGTGTTCAATTCAACATAAATAAGGTAATATCAAATTGTCTGCTCGTGGAGGGTTTTTTATCCAAATTACAGCAGTTGGCCTTATAAATAATTTCTCTTCAATCAGCAGAGTCTCTCTTTCCTCTGTAACTCTAACTATCTTATTTTCATAACTTGCAACTTCTGTGACTTACAATTAACACCATTTACATTCTTTACTTAAACACTGTAGGTGTAGCCTTTTGAAATTCTTCCCTAATGTGATTTTAGTGCTGTCACTTCAATTAGGGGCATACTAATGACTAACCTCTGCTCCTGTACCTCTGTTGCTACGTTGCATAATGACTTTTCAGAAGTTCTGAATTAATGCAGGTCAGTTGATAATTTGGGGCTACATGGCAATATGGTGCCTAGAAAAAAAATCCATTTGTAATCTGAAAAATCTTATGCAAGTGTTGCATAACTTGAGTAATATAATTGCTCATTAGCTAGAAGTCTGTAGTATGAGAACGGGTAAACATGATTAGTATCACTAAAAAGAAAAAAAAAAAGCTGTATTTCTTAAGTAGTGTTCTCACAATACAACATCATAGTAGCTCCAGGTAATGGTAGATGTTGCAAAGAAACCCTTCTGCTCTGGAGTCCTGTCACCTACTAACGCTTGTCCTACATGCTGGCGCAGCGCAACCTCTGCTCTGAGTTTCCTTGCTGAATGTGCCACGTGTGGTGCTGCTGTAGAAATTCTTGCTGTGCCATTTGCTCCATTCTGGCCCGTTCTAGCCTGTATGCCACCCAGCAGCTGTCAACAGGCAAAGAAGAAAACTTAAATCACATGAGGTCATTAGCAAGTAGGTTTTTAGGAAGTTGATGGAAGAAAACACAGCAACTAGTATCTATACATTGTGAGTGCATTTTCTGTTTAGAATATAAATATATTTGGGGTTTTTCCAAACTGATAACAAGATAACTGATTTTTTTAGTTCATTATGTAATGACAATTCAAGATGAGATCATGATAGCAAGACCACAGCAGTTACCAGGGAGTGTCCTGAAGCACTGGGTAGCTGGCATGGTGGAGAGGGTTGTTATGAAATTGTTTTTAAAAATAATTCTGGAATTTTACCCCTCTTTTTGCTTATTTTAAGATTCGTCTTGAATGTCTATGTCCTGAATTATGCTGCTAGTAGATCCCCCTCAGCTGGTCTGTTCAGTAGTGGTATCATGTTTCCGTGTTAAAACTTTAAAAATAATTTAATGATAGCTATGTTTAGTGACATCATTTTAGCACCCATATGACTTGACTCTCCCTTGCACTCTGCCTGAGACCACGCAACAGCTGCGTTGTACCCATATATGTCACATCACTTCAGGCATGGTCAAATTTTTAGAGAGAGGGAATTATACTGTCACTGATTACTGCATCTCCCTCAGCTGTATAGGCAGTAGATTCACTACACAGATGCTTGAGCCTTCTTTAGTCTTCATAAATCTTTGAAGAAAAAGCATTAAAAGTTTCCTAAAAGAAAGTCTGTACTGATTATATTTAATAATATTATTCCTTTCAGGGTGGAAAACATGAATTTGGGGACAGAGGATTTCTTCTTAAAATACTGTATTGCCTTTATTGTCACTTGAGTGCTCCAGGGCAATATTAATAGGTTTCTTCTATTAAGGAAGAATAGTGTTATTGAAATAATAGTTGAAAGATACTGATCTTCCCACTAGAAAGCTCTTGCACAGAGAACCTCTATTGTTCAGGGACAATTATTTCTGGAAAACCTCCTATCACCTGTCTTCTCTACCTACCTGCTTTGCTATTTTCATGCTGCTCTGATTTGGTATCACTTTGATACTAGTAATTCTTTTTATAGTAAAATAAAAGGCACCATAGTTACTGGTCATAATTTGCTCTTAGTTACATTGCTGACAATTCAGAGTAAGTTGGCCAATATCATTGACAGCTGCAGAGCTGTGAACAGAATTTATTTGCCTTTTTCTATCAATCAGATTACTTTTTGTCCATTTAAGAATATATTCTTTTCACTCTCCTATGCAGTGAAATAGTGTTTCTCTTGGCCAACATCAGAATATTTTTTCATCAATTAAGAAAAGCTCTTGCTGCAGATAACAGACTAATCTCCTAATGTAGGTAGAAGGGTACTCTGTAAAAAATGAATATTGAGTGTGATGCTTCATGTGTCTCTAATGGCATGTAATGCCTTATGTTTTTATTTCACAGGACAGCTAGTTCAGAGGATGCTGTTTTACCCTAACTTTACCACGGGAGAGATAGGAGGACTACTTCGCCAACTCCGTTCCAGTTCAGGCACAAAGCTGTCGTATTGTAGCCTTGAAGACTGTGTAGCAAAGATGACTGAGCAAAGTCCACTCAGGACCACGGATTTAACTGTTCCAGCTGTCTCTCCTTTTGAAGTCCAGGTTGCAGAGTAATTGGTAGGTAAACCTGGCTGTGCTGTCAGTTTCACCCTAGAGAGGGTGATTTTTTAAAAAATCTGATTTACATGACAGGAATACTTTAAAAACCTGAGGTCTCTGGTGGCAGGTGACAAAACTGAGGTATTAATAAAGAGAAGAGCTGATAATGCAACCTGTGTGATTGACCCATTGCTGTGGTCCGTGTCCTCAGAGAGATGAGCAGCAGCCAGGCAGCTAGGAAGGCTGTGTGGTCTGCCACAGCTGGCTGCTGGCTACCATTCTCATCTTGTTATAAAATTCATTCTGGTTAATAATAAATTCAGTTAAAGACTATTAAAGTAAAACAGCCTAACATGGATTGTCAGATACAGTATTGTGTTGGGAAGCCAAAAGTTGCTTTTGCTCCCAGTTTTCTGTCTTGTTTTGTAACAGTAGGCAAATTGCCCAGGCCTCCACTCAAAACAAATCCATTTTCAGTCCTGCTTGCTAGGCAGACAAATTGCTTTGGGAAGAGGCTGTACTTCAGGGTGTGCTTCTATGATGCCCAGACAGGCCATGGCCAAGACAGGAACCCGTAACACATGGGAGCATGTGTATCACATGTCACTGTTACAGTGGAAAATTACCCAATGTGCCCTGGGATGATGACTCCCCTGCTCTCTGTAACCTGCAGTAGATTTGGGAGGTGGCTCACTAAAACCAGTTTTCATAGAAAAAGTCCGGTCTTCAGGGAAGAGAGAGTGAAATGAGAAGGGCAAGAAGACTGATGCTCTTGCCTGAGTTAATAGGATGAAATACGTGATGTGGGATGTAGGGTAGAGCCTGGTTTGAGAGCAAAGGCACAATGTTTGCAACTGACATAACATAAGGCAGCAAATCTGTGAAGTGGCTTGGGTAAAGGTCCCAAATATTTTGCCTGCCCTACATACCCATGGCAAGTTCAAGCACAGTTATCTGGGCTGAGCTTAGGAATCATCGTGCATGGGCGCTTTTCACTCTCCCCAATTTGTGACTGACCATGAACACAGAAGTAATTTCCTGTCCTGCTGGAATTGAACATTCCATGCCTTGATCCCAAGCCTCACAGGAGAAAATTGGAAACCAGATAATTAATCTGTTTGTCCTCTTGTTTACTGAGTTGTGAGTGTAAAGAAATTCAGTTGCAACTGGAGATGGAATATTGCAAAAACGGTGTTAGTGAGAAGAAAATAAGACCAATATATTTTTCAATATGTATTTTTCAAGCAATAAGAAGAGCTGGGCAACTTCATGAAGGCATTTGTTCAGTTTCTTTTAAAAATGTAAAGAAGGTTCAAGAGAAGAGTGAAGAGAATATTTGAATAACATTAGCACTTTATTTCATAGCTACCTTGTTCTGTTGTTGATCCTTCCCTAAAAGTAAAACTTTCGGAACTGATGGAGTTCAGAAAGTAGCAATGAAAATCATTAATGGGATGCTGTCATTTGCTTTACTAGGAAAGTGGTTGTGGCTGACCTATACAAGGTGTTGTGAAAGGACCAGTAAGCATTATGGATGGAAGTGAAATAATGATTAACATGATTAAGATTATTAAATTGCCAGATGAAACAAAAACTAAGATGTGTCATATACTAGAAGGTAGAGAGGTGAAGATTTAGTCACATTTAATAACTTTTCTCTAACAAAATCACTTCAGTACATACCATGATTTTTAAAGGCAATGTTTCCAAAAGGTAGATAAAATAAGAGATACTTCTAATGCAGTGCATAATGGTGATATAAGGCATCAAAGTTAGCATAAAGCATTTGAGTAAAAAAGATACGATATGTTCAAACAAACTGCAGCAGGCATTTGAGTTCCATAAAGCAAGTGGGCACTGCAGGTATTTACCTGCATTTGTAAATTTTGGCCCCCTGATTGATACTAAAAGAGTAATTTCACACGATAAGAAAAATCAAATGCTTTAGTTACTTCACTCACTCACCTGATTTGCCTGTGCAACTGTGGTTACCTTGCCAGTTGGCTGAGCAGCAATTCTAGGTAAGTAACACTCAGAGCCGAAACTCCGAAAATATGGCAGCATGTGTGGAAAAGAGCAAAGGACTGACTTTCTGTAGCTGTGCTATCCAAGCAAGCATTGTTTCATGGCTTCAGTGGATCACCTACAGACTTCTTCCCTCATATTTGACGACAGGTTACTTCATGATACAGGATACTAGGGATTGTGCACATATCCAAGAGCAACATAAATGCACTGCAGATTGGTTTTGCTGTTTCAGAAAGCATGTTCACATACACAGTCTTGAAAGAAGGTGGGAGTGAAGCCAACGTAGAATTAACCACACTGAATAACTTGCACATTTTCAATGAAGTCTTTCATGTATTCTCTACTTTTCAAAAGTGAGCAAGGGCCAAACCCAGCCACATCACTTGGATTTGCTATAATGAACTCCTTCTCTGCAGTCTGAATCTAAGCCACTATCCTACACTTACCACATCATAAGAAACCACTAACCCTAACCATGAGACCAGTACATTCATGTCTCTACAATATGTTCGTTACACTCACATTAATAAATGAATATACTGTTACAATGCCTGTGCCATTAAACAACACCTGTTCCATACAATGGAAACAAGGCACTCCGTCATTAAATATATTATCTTCTTAACAAAGAACTGCACAACTGTTTGGCTAGAGCTGTGAAGCAAATGGTCTATTTACATATGAAAAGAAATTTGTGTACATTTGATGAATGACAGAATAATTGCTATATATGGCGTGGAAAAGGGAAGTAAAATATTTCGTATATTCATTATACTGCTATTGCAAGTAAGTTGGAAAGGCCTTGATATAGCTGTGAATGTACCTTTCTTGACCACTGCAGCTAGGCAAAGCTTACACAGGCTGTTGGCAGCATCACAAAAGTAAGCTTTAATTCTAGGAATCTTAGCCGGAAAAGATCTGGTACAATGTGTTCAAACCATCCCCTACAAACACACATGAAATGGGTCTTGTCCACTTCATTTCACAGCTCTGAGATGTGGGTCTTCCACCATTGCACTTAGAAGCCTGGCCTGGATTTAAATAAATTCCTGAGTATGATAATTCTTTCCTTTTTATTCAGTGAACATTTTTTTTTCTTGTTTTCATTCAGGTTATTCTCCCTATACCTTTTAAACCACTTTCAATTATAGATCTTGGCCCTAGATAAGCAACCCCAGTCCAAACCTCTGTGGAAGCAGTGGGGGAAAGGTAAAAGGGGTAGAGCACCCCAAACTGGGTTCTATACCTTCAGCAACAGGCTGCAGGATAGAAAAGGAGATGTGATCAAAGGGTTTTAGACAAGATACTAGATAAAGACAAGGAAAAATGATAATTTTCTACTTCTGTTACCTCTGCTACACACACATGCATGCACATACACAAACGTGAGGAGAGACTTTTCATTGCAAATTTCCTTTGAAATTGCTGCTGTCAGCAGTTATCTGGAGCTAAATACTAGACACAAGAGTAAAGATGCTGCCCTTGCTGCAATCCAAGTCTTACTGACCCGGTAGGAGGGGGAAGATGGCAGCTTTGGTGCAATGCAGTCAGTGAAAAGGTGAGAAATAGCAGGTGAAGAGAAGGATCCTGGATGGGTGAGGAAGAACAGTAGGTTCTTGTTTAGGAATATCCACGTTTAGAGGTGTTGATCTGACATGCAGAAATACTTAACTCTCATAGCAGAAACTGATGGCAGTGAGAATCATATTCAGCAAATATAGAATGCTCTCAAGTACTGAGAATTGTAGCTGGCAACTCAAACTGGCCACACAAATTAGTTTACAGTATAGACAAATTTAACTTTTTTCTCACTGAAACTCATCTTTTTCTGCATCTGAAAATGCTAGTAATGACATCACACTTTTAGTAAATGTATTCAGGTTTATTTAAAGGGGAAAAAAATCCCCCAGGAAACGTATTATGATGTAGAAGCCAGATGAAAGCCCGAGGAAAAGAAAAGTTCTCTTTTGCTTGTAGGATTTAAATAGCATGGAGCAAATGACACCTGAGATCGCATGCTGAATGAGTAGGATAAAGATAAGTATTGAGTAACTGCCCCTTCACTAAAAGAAGGCAAGGTTCCAGCAGAAGAATATCTGACCATGTTTTGTATTATGTACTTGTCTATAGGTATGAGATGTGTAACTGAACCTGGCCATGGGAACTGAGCTTGGGGAGCATGGTGGGGGGGCTCAATTAAGATGCAGACGAAAACCTTAATCCTATTGCTTAATTTACCCAGGTTCAAGGGCTTGATTTTGTGAGTCTCAATTTTCTTTTCACAGTTTTCTTCTCCAGTGCAGTTCATGGGTATGGAAAACAACAAGAACACTTTCTGAAAGACAGCTGGCACAGCTGGTTCCTCAGCACACATGACCACAAACCAAACCTCATACTGTCAGCTTAATCTTTGCTTTGGCTTGTTTAGATTACTGACCCATCCAAATGTGCCAGTGTATACCAACCTTTTCTTCCATAAACACTTTTTCCCTCTTGTAGCTGATTTTTATATGCACAGCATTCTGCAAGCTGCATAAGTATCAAGCTCCTTGTGGTTCATAAGCATACCCAGGAAATAGTGATTGCCTGGTAAAGCATTTTAGGCTGGCAACTTGGGATCTCTGTAATGAGATCTTGCACAATGTTTGTTCACTCTTAGAAGATCAGAACGTTCCTTGCCAAACCCTCAACCTTTAAGTGGAAATAGGACATATTGCCCTTCCAAGAAGACACAGATAGGATGGCACAACTCTTCTGACATAGGCAGAGGCAAAGAGACCTAAAAGAAGCAGGTCCTCTCATCTAAGAAGATGTGTAATTACAGTTTTTGTCCTCTTACTGACTCTTGCCAGCAGGTTTGTGCATTTGTGTTTTGGAACATAATGCATAGCAACCATGTGTGGGCAAGCAAGAAGAGCTTCAACTACTAGAGCTTTCATACCTGGTGAATAGAACTACAGCTCATAATAATGTGATTTGATCTGTTTTCAGTCATTCCTCACATTATTTTTAACAAAGTACAGTTTCTCGCAACCACAATGATAAATCTGATATTTAAAGCCACAGCATTTTATCAAAACTAGGAACTGTAGTATACCAATCAAATGCCCTAAATATGAGAAACTACTGTACAGACTCTTTTTTTTGTGATGTTTTATTTCTATCTCCATTAATCTTTTCAAGGATACTGACAGTTGATAAAGCTGGTAATGGCACAAAAGAGAAGGGCAGCTATTCTTCCTTCTTAGATTATCCTCAAATTCTGATCATCACATGATTCGTTGAAGCAAACAACCCTTGGAAAAGAAACAGGTAAAAGAAAGAGTTTTTGAAACAAATAATAATTTAAAAAGTAATTTTTCCCAGTGTAAAATTATAAATTGGCCCATTGGATTTTTCAGAACTGCCTCAGGTCATTTTGGAACAATCAAGTTTTAGTTAATGGTCATGGGTTAAGTAATGTTACATTGCATTGAGATTAGCATCAGACTCAGTATAATATGTATACTAAACTCCCACTGTCACTTACGAGTGTTTGTCACTGTCAAGAATAAGAACAATTTGAAAGAAGGAAATATTCAGTAATTGTTTTAACTTTAAATGAGATCCACTGCCAGAAAAAGTTACCAGGATAATACAGTTTCTCCTCTCAATGTTATTCTTCTTTTCTGTCCTCAGTTAAACAAACTCTGTGGACCTAGTGAAAATACGTGGTTTTATTCAGTGGGAAAAGGGTTGGGTATTTTGTTTAACAATAGAGGACGTTGTGTTTATTTCCGTAGATTGATGCAGAGATGCAATATCCCAAAGTAAGCAAACTCTTGTTGCATTCTGGCATCTTTGGCCAGTTTTGCCTTAAGCACACAGTTATTAGGAGGTGATGAGGTAACTGTTAGTAAACAAATGAACAAATGAAATGACAAAGGATGTTAATGCTAAGATATACCAAGGAGGCCAGCTAGAGCACAGAGGAGGCGCTTTTCTCCTACTTCTACTTAGGCCAATCAAAACTGAAATCCCAAGATTTACGTAGTGTAGCATCAGATATGCTCAATGCATAGCATGGTCATAGCACAGTAAGACAGCAGATGTTATGACAGACAGCCTTCAGCTGAGGTTGTCAGAAATTTATGTGGCATCAAAGCATCTCCATCTCAGCAGATGTCCTACTCCATGAGCCAGATAGGCACCTACAAGCTGGCTCCCTGGCTGGCTTTTTCTCTGAGGCCCCAAGCAAAAGACAAAGCTGATTAGCTTGAGATCCAAGCAAAATACAGTACTAAGCAGAACTGATAAATTAAACTCATTTACATTCTTCTCATAAAGATTCTTTCTTGCAAATAAAAAGTTTCAGATGTGTTGTCTGCTCCAGACATATTACACATTCCACCCCCCCACCCCCCCCCAATTTAGGTTTTCTGTTGAAGAAGAGGTATGTAGCTGGAAGAAGATAGACCTAGACTTTGAATTACAGTGCATAATGTTGCTTTCACAAATAATAAAGACTGGGCACACCAAATTTGGAATGGAAACGACAGCGAGTTTCAGCCTCTTACATCTCTAACCCAGCAACAGCCCACTTACAAGGCTGGCAGAAGGGAATGCAGAGGATGACTGCTATAGAGCAGCATGCACGTGTCTGTCATTTGTAGAAAGTTATGTGTCTTATGTGGCATTGTCATGTACTATATTTTTCAGTCTTTCTCCCCTATCATTTTTTTACTTGAAAAGGCAGACAACTATTTACTTCATCTTTTCCATTGGACAGATGTAGTTTCTTTTCCCTTCCTGTTTCTCAAGGTTACTTAAATAAGATTCTAGTGATTTTAACAGATATGAGAGATGTTGTATCGAAAACCCTGACAATGAAGTCCTGCATTAGCTTCATTTATGAAATGATGACACAACAGTGTTTTACACAGGCTGCAGCCAGCCGACCTTCTGAACAGGTCAAGGGCAGGTTCTATGCGTTTGAAACTAATGCAGGTTTTTTTATTTATTTCCTTTTGAACTCTCTTCTAAAGCTGTGTCATGGTTTTGATGCTAATGATGCTAATGATGGCACAATTTGTATTACCCTGATACCACAAGCATGTCTTGGTAGGGCATATGTTGTACTCTAGCAATTATAATGCCAGTCGCTAAAGACCAAAGATAGCCCAGTGCACTAGCAAGTACCTTTAAAAGTATGTGTTAATTAGATTAATGAGACAATTTCCCAAAAAGTAGCCACAAATAAAATCATAAAAACATAAGAATTTCCTTAGCCCCACATGTACTTATGCACAGATATGTACTGTTGTATTCATACAGTTCCCAGTGATGTGGTGATTCTTCCAGTGGGCAAAGTGGTGGGATAATTGCTTAGGTACTCATTTTCAGTTCCAGAAAATGACAGTCTGTCTCTTTAAGTATGGAAGGTAAACAGTGTTGAAAGATTCTTATCCACATTTTAAAAAAATAATTTATTAGGTTTTTCAGCTAAGGAATTAAAAATCCTGACTGTTTTAACGTCAGTTTTAAAAGGGCTAGGAAAGCTGCAAATAGTATGTGCAGTAAATCTGTGCCATGGCAGAAACAATCAGAAGAGTAAAGAGTAATGATTAAACATTTAATCAGAAGCATTATACTTTGTTGTGTTCTCATTGTAGCTGCAGGAAAAGATGCTGTAACAGATCTTTAAATAGAAAACCTGAGGCTAAATTCTACTTCATCCATCAAAAGCAGCTGCTAGGAGATGACCTAATTTTAGTGGCTTATCAATTCCTTAGTGCTTGTTGGTTGATGTAACTTTGATCCTCTGATGCTAGATGACTTTTGTGCTGAATATAGCTGGAATTTAATGTGAATCTTTTGGATGGCTGCCCAGCCAAGCTGCATAATCCAAACAAAGAGAGCGAGCAGTACATGATTCAAGCTACTCACGTGTACAATAATACAAATATATGTATCCTGATTCCTTTGGGCAATCAGCTCCATGTCACCAAGCACATATTTCAAATACAATGTCCTTGTGGGGTTTTTTTGGTCTGATTTTTTTTTTTTTGTTTCTGTTTTTGTGGGTTTTTTTCCCAAACAATGCTCCGCTTTTCATTGGAAAAACAACACAAGACGCAGTGAGACTCAGCTGCTGCCAAGAAATAATGATAGAGTCAATAATTGCAGGACGTTTTTAATGAATGTTTTCCAAGCAAATCATTGCCATTTCAAAGAGCTATTATTTCTATTTATGTAGAGATTAGCCTACACGTTATCAAGGAGAGGGAATAGGGCTTTTTTTTTTTATCATTAGTTTTTGTAGCATTTTTAAGGGATTTTTTTAAATAACACAGAATGTCTTTGTCTCTCTTTCTAGCTTACTCTTTATCTGGACTTGTTTTCCTTTTCCTTTCTCTCCTCTTTTTGGCTCTTCACTAAAACCATCTGTGACACACATGCAAGTTGATGGGTGTGTGAGCAATGCTTCACACATATTTACTTGCCCTACTTGGCATTATTTGCTAGTCATTAAAGATTATGCTGGAGTTTTTCATGTCCTATTTTTTTTTATTCTCTTAGCAAATTGAGATAGGAATAAGAGTGTGGTCAGGCTGTTGTACAGATTTTTTTTTTTTTTCCTTACTTCTTGGAGAGACTGTGTCTAGAGTTTAGACTGGGGGGGATTTAGACTGGGAGGATTAGACTGGAAGGATTTCTGGGTTTTCTTCCTAGCACTGACAATCATGCATTGTGTGAGCTTGAGCCAGTCACTTAGGGCCTGTTTTTCACACTCCAGTTGAAATAAATGGAAACTGCATGTGCTCAGCACCTCTGCAAACCAGGTCATTTATCTCTTCTTTCATTTATGCACTGATAAATATAACAATCTTTGCTTTTGCATATGCAAACTGAATAGAAGGATACAAATATGGGCAGTTAAACATGCAAATCCCTCATTTTGATGCACAACCATCCATTTCATACAAGCAGGAATTTCTACATTTGCCTTGGGTCCTTTTTGAAAAACTGGACCATAAATAACAAAATCTATACAGACTTGTCAGGGAGGCGCAGCTGAAATCAATATGTTTCTGTAGCTTCTTTTCTGTAGTTTCACTTCTGTTAAAAATACTATTAGCTATAATAATCATTTTAGCCTACTTTATTACTGGATTAAACCATGTTGTCAATGTGAAAATGCCTTGGGCATTACATGCTAATTGTAAGTTATTACACAAGACTCAGTGTTAGCTGTCTGACACACTTTGAGATTTTTAGGTGGGCTTGGTTATCCTTTCATGGTACCTGCATTTCTTCAGTGACAGTAAGGATGTCCAAACTACTAGGCAGCAACTCAGGACTGCCCCTGTGAAATGCCTGTAGTGTCTCAGTATGCCTTCTGGACATATAGTAAGGGCCAAGTCTGGTACAAAAAGCAGGAGAAAGTTTGTAATAACCAGTCAGATTGACATCCATTTTCACTCTGCCTGCCACTGCTCAAAAGAAAAAAAAAAAGTAATAAGGACAAATTTCTTCAATGGAAATTAACATGATCATTTAAATGTTACTGTTCCTGATATACATTGTCACTGGCTCCTGGCTTCTATGTCCTGCTTGTGCAGGAACTCAATGGTAAGTCAGAAGTGCTGAGGTCTTTCTTGAAGTCACAAGATATTGTCCACTAGCTTCAATGCAATTCTGCTGCTTTAAAATGATCAAATTCTGGTGAACACAGCATTTTAAAAAATAATTAATATCCTTAGCTTTGTTGTGGAAAAAAGTTGAAATGTTCATGTTTTGCCCAAGGTCCCACAAAGAGACTAGAGCGTAACAAGGACATCCTACCTGGAGCTTCAAATCTGGATCCTGCTTTGCTGGGGCAATTCTCCTGTCTATACCCCCTTATTAGCCACTTTCCCTAGGACCCCACAATGCTGCCTTTGTCATGGAATGGGCAAGCCCATCACACAACTGAAATGCAGATGGATGCCCATAGAGGAAGCCTTTTTGCCCAAGGTATCATGCCTTCACATCTCTGCATGCATCAGTTTTGGGCTGGGGAAATGCTTGTATTTTCCTTGCAGAAGGTACACACCTCTAGTGATGGCATAGGAGGATGCACAGAGTGCATGCAACCTCAGCTTCATTTCAGGTTGCAGGAACTGCCCTGGCCAGAAGATTGGCCACGCTTGTGGCAGAACAAAGAGCTGAGTGCACAGCTTTTGTGTTATTGCCCCAGCCTTCCGCATGTGCCAGTCAGCTTCCCAAACTCAGCATGATAATTACAGAGTTGTGTGTAACCATGAGTTTACCAGGAGTCTTTAGTGAAACTGGACCAGTTTAAACATCTATGACCCAATTTTGTTTTCACTGGACTGCAGAGATTATTAACTTCAATGGAAATAATCTTAGATGCTCTATAAGTGTCAGAGAACAAACAGCTGCTGCCTCTAGAAAGGAATGATGTATTTTGAGAATGGGGCTAGCAGCCAGGCATTCCAAACTCCTCATGCTGGCCTTGGGCAGATTCTGTATTCTTGCTGTCTCGTCATCCCCTTGTAGCACAGAATTGTTCTGCCTTTCTTCATTGTGGGTGTGTGTGAAGATGAAATAAATCACCTGAAAATTATAAGCATTAAAGTTACTATTACTTCAGTAAATCAGTAGCCTTTTGCTTCTGTTAAAAATTCATACTGGTAGGATGTTTTTCGCTGCATTTATGGCCCTGTACTACGTTGAGGAGTTGGTGATCCTTGTTGCTAATTAAGAAATTAATCCTACCTTATGTGATGTTCTAAAGATTAATTTCATACTTCACGGCAGTGAGTCGATACTGCGAAAGGCCAGGCTTTGCAATTGTCAAGGCTGTATAAGCAGTTGGGGCTAACAGCGAAGTGCCCTGCTTGCAGGGTGAGCTGCTAAGCAGCATCTCCAACTGGCCCAGTTGCCTGGTTTACAGAGGAAGCCAGCTGAGGCAAGGATGGGCTGAGAACCCAGATGCATCTCATTGACCTGGATGTGGCAGCTGTACTCTTCTACCTGAACGTAACCCACATTCTGGATATCTCTGGATGTGGGTTAACCTTGCTGCTGAATATCCCTGTGCATTTTTCAACCTACTAGCTAAGTTTGTGAATACAATGCAAATGAGGCTGCAGTACTGTATATTACCTGGGTGAAAACAGGCTTTTAGATCCAGGAGTTTCATAACGTAGCTACAAGACTAGATGCAATCAAACATGTGAAATGACCCTGAAATGTTCTTAGGAGGCCGACTTGTTCTACCAGCATGCTTGAACTTTTACATTTCAGCAGTGTGAAAGACAGTTTAGACATGAACTACTTGTTATAGAGACATCATCACCAAGTGTTACTAAATGATCACAAATGAGCAGTTAGCAATTTGAAAGCACTCAAATTCTGAAATGTTTATTTAATGGAACTGATATCATAACTAATGCTTGCTACAGGTCAAGTGAAAAAATGCGGAAACAAAACCAGATATAATAAAAATACCTGCCAAATTCTACCCTGCTTTTAGATTTTTATGCTTATTTTCACTTTACCCATGAAGTGCTGTGTACAAAAGCTCATCTTTGTAAATACTTATTCTTTGCACCTCTGCAGTTGCTGTGGTATGCTAAAACTGAAAACTCAGTTTCCCTGACCAAAATATTATTTATTACTGCCATCAGACACTTGTGCATGGAACAACAGCATAAAAATACCAGTCTGCCTTTCAACAAGTGAACAGAGACTTTAGGGCATTTCAGTACCTTCTGAGGAAAAGATCTCATATATTCAAGAACCATCTGGACACAATCCTGTGCCATGTGCTCTAGGATGGCCCTTCTTGAGCAAGGAAGTTGGACCAGATGACCTATTGGGGTCCCTTCCAACCGTACCCATTCTGTGACTCTGTGATGTGTGATTAAAGTACCAAACACTGATCACAAGTGTGCAGTCCCTGTGCTCATAGTCCATAGAGTTCCACCTGTCTAGCTAGATTTTTGGGAAATACTTTGAGTAAAAATTTGTGTTTGGTATCAAAAATGGGACTCCAAAAAGCACACCTGATCTTGAACATTCTGCAACACGTGAAACCCACGTCACTGGAAATGCCGTGTCAGTGGTGATACTGACTTTATTGGTACTTTAGAAGCAAACTACTTCACGGCTTTTGCTGTAAATAGTGTAACGAACATCACCAGCGCTCGTTTGGGCCAAAAACCTAGAAGCCCATGGTTCTTCCTGCTGCAACAGAGCGAAATCAAGGAGGGGCAACTGTGCAACTGTGCACTGCAGGAGCCATTAGAGCTCTGGAGGCACCTGACTGAGGCTGCAAGACCTCTGGATGGGCACATCAAAGTTGTGCTGCAGTTTATTATTGGAAATAGCTCTGTATGGCTTGTACAGGTTCACACACCATAACCATGAGTAGCAGGGAGTGAGCCCAGGTCTTCCACATCCTTGGCAAGGACCCTAGTAATGCACCAGTTTTCTTACCTTTCTCTGATGTTTTAAGGCACAGAAGAAACTGGGACTGAAGAAACAGTTGAATCTGCTACAGCCAGAGTGACTCAGACAACTGTGAATTTTTTTGCTGTTCTAGTGATCTGCTGTGTAAAAAGAAATATAAAAATTAACAGTGCTGCAATTATGAGGGTTGTAACAGAGTTAGTTACCAGGCCTAGGTTTTCAAAAGGAATTTCTTTATTTTAGGTTTTTATTTTCTTGCCACTTGAGAAAATTCAGGACACTAGACCTGTGTTTTATTTAAGAATGCTCAGTGTCTTTTTTGGAAGGAAGATCCAGACTGTGCTACATTACCATCAATGGAAATATGAGCTGGGAGCCTAATTCTTTTGCAGCAGGGGAGATTAGAGAATATTTTGAATATCATTTCAGTATATATACTGAGTTTCCCAAGGGTATCTCATCAACAACAACTTCAAAAGTTACTTTTATGCCACTTCCACTCAGCTGACAAGAACACTTGACATTTTGAGAAGGTTTAGAATAGAAAACATTAGCAGTTCGTGTTGATCATGCAACTCACTGGCAAAAACACTACTGTTTAAATATCATGTTCAGTCATCGCTGGATTGCAATCTAATGAGCGTAAAAGATGAGTACTTCTCAAAAGTGACTTGTTTTGTAACTTTTATGGTTACAAACTTGCAGAATGAAAACCATGGACATTTACTTCCACCCAAATACTATTTTCAAGGCCAGTGTCCTTTTGTGCCTTGGAAATGCATTCCAAAGAGCTGTTAATAAATAGTCAGGATACTGTACTTTCTGCTCAGTGAAATCTCAAAAGGAAGTTTTCATTATTATGAACAGGATGAGTAATCTTGCTAACGGTATAGCGACCAAGTGTGTTCTAGCTTGTCTTTGAACACCTCTAGCTTAATAGATATATTTAGCTATTTTCAAGGAGTAGCATTCCAGGTGAATCCTCAAATAAAAGGAAACATGATGTCCTCTCTCTTCGAACTGACATAATCACTGCTTGACTTTTCCTCCAATTGAACCAACTAGTGTTTAAAATTCACTTTGGCATGGATCAAGGAGTGGGATTGTTGATGTCTTTAACTTGCTTGTTTATTTAACTTCCCAGTACATAATAATTTGTATAAAAATGACCTTCCCCTAAATATATCTGAGTGGCTATGTTATATTATACTAATGACTGCAACATGCAGAAAGCCAAAACAAGCACTTTGCCAGTATCAACAGAAATTATGAAAATACAGTTTGCAGCAATGTATGAATTATTGCCGCCAGCTTGCCGTTCCCAAGTTAACTCCTGATGAAGTTATAAATTGTGACAACGAGTGCTGTTTCTATCTTAAGTAACAGTGTGGCCCAATTTCTGCTGTCATAAATGGAGACTAAAACCATTACAATTGGGTGGTTCTATTTCTGTCCAACTGAACTCAGAATTATCCTTTCAACAATCAAATAATGATGGTGTGAGATTGACACAGGCTACACAGTAATTTTTTTGTGTGGTTTCAGCCAGTTCAGGTACAGAGGTGGAAGATAACTCAGTGACTCCGTCTGGGAGTTAACTTTCACCAATATGTGTGGTTCAGAGCTTTGTTCACTAACAAGGAGGTAAAGGAAATCTAATTTCAAGCTCCATTGGAAATTGAGGGGAAGCAAACAATAACTGAAAGATAGAAAGCAAGGAAGGGATAGGATAAAAATTAATGAGAGATATAAGGGGTGGGGAGAGAAATGGAATTGTTTATCTGAATCCTCCCTAAATGTCTTCAGAGACTTAATTCCAGACTATACTAGTTTCAGCTTTTTAAAAACACATCCTCCCTCTTGTTTTAAATAGGGGTATGCTAGAATTAGAAGCACTTATCCAAACCATCCTGGCTTTAACTTTCAGGGTTCAGAAAAAATGAGACCTGGAACTGAAACAGCTTTGGTTTGGCTTTTGCAAAGACCAAACCACCCACTCCCTTCCCCCCTGTAGTCAGGCTAAAGCCTCAATCAGAGAACTAGCACTGAATGTATAAAAACAGCACACACCAGGAGAACTACACACTAAACACTAAAACAACTGCAATTCAGCTACTTCACTCTATGCAATGCTGACTTATGGGCTACTGAAAAGATAGCAGAAATGTTTCCACTCAGAAGTAGCTATGAGAGGAAGCAGAATCATTTGGGAAACATGGAGTTGTATTGATGTAGCAGCAAGGTTATACCCACAGACTTCCACTGATGTTACATCCCAAATTTATCTCTGACAGATAGCTTGCATCTTGGTTGAGAGTACCTGAAGAGTCTGAAGCGTTCTCAAGTATAGGATGTGCACCCTGTTTTACTTCATCACTTTGCTTCATTACTGGGGTAATCTTCACTGTGTGTGTTTATAGAAGCTTGTTCTCCAGGTTAGAAAACAAGAATTGCTTTCATTGTTGGGCTTCTTCCAAGCTCCGTCATTAATTATAAATATATCTTCTTCAAATCTTTTTTACACAATCTTTTGTTTGGAAACTTCACTATTTAAAGACCTGGATAACATCAGAGTTTTCCAAAGGCCGTATTGTCTAAGGAGAAAGAGTATCCAGGATGAAATGCTTTTCTTCTTTTTCCCCTTGTGCAACAATGCCTCATTACTGTTATTATTTGCAAAAGGGATGATTTTTCTATTATCAGCATATCTCCTTTACTACACTTTCAACATTTAATAGTTATTAAAAGAAATAAATTTTAAACATTTTTTGCTACAGATGAGTTTGAATTAACTCCCTATCAACCTCTAAAACTTTCAGGACTTTTTAAACAGTAATCTCTCAATTTTTTAAAAGTTTCTGGAGCACAGAAATCTTGGGTATTCTAATCAAAATGGAAGCATTTTTAAATTAGTATATTCCTTCTGAAAATATGTCCACTAACAAAAAAAAATATGGAAAAAATTAAAAATATCTCAGAAAAAATCCCAGGCAATCCTAGTGCATTTCTTGCAAGATAAATCTCCATTTGCTGAGCATTCCACTGATCCTTTTCAGTTCTTTCATCTTCTCTTCAGTATGTTTTGTTAGAGAATAGTTGCAAATTATTCTACCTGTCTTTTCCAGGTAGAATATGGAAGGGTTGTTGCATCTATCCTTGGAGTGTCTTGGTCAGAGTTTTTACTGGAGAGAATAGAAATCATAAATACTTCAGATACTTTCCTGAACAAGGAAAACTGGATGCTCCAGGACACATTTTAAAATTAAATTATTGCATAAAATTGTAAAACCTACCTAACAACAACTTCCTCACCCTGGAAAACATCTGTACAGGACGATGATGTGTACAGAACTGTGATTCAGTATTAGTGTAATTTCCTGTAACAGACAGCCAAATTTTAGAACTCTGCATAGAAGACAAACATCTTCTGCTGACTCACCCTCATCTTGCTCCATATTCATGTATTACAGTATTTCTGGTCAGTATCACCCTTGGGTTGATGCTGCTGCTGACACATCTGTCCTGCTTTTACTCCCTTCCATGGAAGGAGCTTAGACCCAACTTAAGTGAGATGTGAAAACAGGTGAAATTTTCACCTGCTCTTTTACACCTTTTTTCCTATGCAGGAAAGTCTGGGGTCTGAGTTGGGTTGGTTTGGGGTTTTTTTATAGTTTGAGTTAACATCATAGATAGACTCATGGGTGGGGATATATCCAATATATATATTGCTCTAAGAACAGGTGGGAATAGCTGTGGGGACTCATTAGTTTTACTGTTCCGGTGTTGCTGCCAGAAAATTATATGCTGCTTTTCCCCAGCCCATTTTAAAGAGGAAGAGCTGCCAGAAGCTTACCCACTGTTTTCACATAAGTAGTATATGATCTGAGAGGTGGGAGTTTTGGGGCGGCACATCCATTCACTCACATCTCTGAGAGAGAACCAGAACCATTTGGTTTAACCTGGAGAGAGAGGCTGTTCAGACTCACTGGGGGAGGAGTTACTGCTACCAGTAACAGACAGGGGTCCCCTTCTCTGCAGATACACGTTTGCTGGAGCCTGATGGATGGGTCTGCTCGTTCCTTGCTGGTGAATGCAAGGGCAACACACAAATGCTGTGTGAGACTACACAGTAGCAGTGGTGGTAGGCAGACAGTAACGTATAGGATTACCCAAATCTTGCCTTCTTGAGAAACTAGGATCACTAAAACTGGAAAACAGTTACTTCAATCTACAAGAGAATTGGCATAGAGAAGCATTGTGAGATTTTTATATTCCAAATAGAAGCAAAAGAAGAGACCTCAGACATCTCTCCTATTTCTGCCTATCCTCTTTTTCTGCAGTAAGTGTTGGAGTATGCTGTCCTTCTGGCTTCAATGAAATTTCCTCTCAAGTGAAGCATTTAAATCTATGGTGATGTCAGGGAACAGAATGTCTTGTGAGAGCTCAGTGTCATCCTAAGTGAAAAGAGTGAAGTATTGGGTTTGGGGACAGGTGCTTCTACTGTTGCTGATGTGTCTTGGTGATTTGAAAACCTTCAGGCATGACCATTCCCAGGGAGTGGAGCAGATCAGCTTGCTGGGGGAGCACGTGCCATCCTCTTCTGTTCTACTGGCAGAGAGGCTGGGAGTACTGCCTTAGAACAACACTCACTGACTGGTTTGTTCCTAGAAAGAAGAACATCTCACCCAGGAAGGAGACAAGAGTTTTTTGAAAGATCCTGTAGTAATTTGTAGACTGAGATTACGCACACCAGAGCATGGGGTGAGGATAGATGAAATACAAGATGCTGTTGAGTCTTAGCCTAAGAGAGGAAGACTATGTAGCAATGTTAAATCTAGTTTGTCTCTGCATGTAATGCTCTTTGTTGTGCTAGATAATTTAAAGAATTACAAACTGCACTTATGAATAAACAAATCAGACGATGGCTACAGGCACACTGAGAGCACAAAATGTGCATGAGATGTTATGTAGTAAATAATGGGATGTTGTGTTCGTGATATTGCGGCCACATGCTTTGCATGGAGGACTTAAACATTTACTAGAAGTAAATCCATTAGAAAAGGCAATTGTTCCCTCACACTGACTTTCTCCAAGCCAGCACATTGAAAATACGCTGTTTCCTTCTCCAGACAGTCCTTTAGAGATGACAGGAACTCCCCCACCACAGCCTTAGAGCAGGAACAAGTTGCATTAGTGCTTTCTTTTTACTAAGAATTTTGTACTGTGGACTTTGTTGATGTACTTCTGCTGCCATCTTAATGCAGATCTCAATGTGATCTTGAATTTAGGGAATGGAAAATCCTGATAAACATCCGGGCTGCTGTGAATGCAAAGGACAAAGCCTTTGTAGTAAAATGTCTCCGACATACGCCCATGAGAAGTGTTTGATGTGCTGTAAAAGACATCTGTCTGAAAAAAAAAAATGTTTTTCCTCTTTGGCTTTGTTGAGCAGACTGTAGAAGTAAATGACACAAAGTAACCCTTCTTTTCCTCTCCTACTGCCCCCCTCTTTGTTTGATCTTGCAGTGATGTGATAATGGTGAGTCTGTAACTTGAAAGTAATTTCTGTAAGGACTTATACCATGAACAGAGGGGGTTTTATTTTCTGCTGCTAAAGGGAGATCAAAGTATGATCTAGAGATTAGACCTGTTTTGAGAGAGAAAACTGAGTGGCCTATTTCTACCTCTGTCACTGAATTGCTGCATCAAACTGAGGAAGTCACTTAACTTCCCTGTGCCCTGGACCTTTGCTGTGTACTGTAGCGTTCAGGTCTTGTGCTAATAACAAACATTTTGCATGGTTTAATCATAAATGATTGCCTGTGTGCTAATCATCCACAGTCAGTGCAAAGTTTATTATGCTTGTTTTCAACCTTTACACCAATTCAGGGAACGTGATGGCTGGTTTTGATTTAATTTTGGTCACAGCTTGCAGGAGGCAGAGGAAGAAAGCACTGAGATCCACAGAGGAGCTGGAAGCAATGACCCAGACTGCAGGCTGATGGGAATTTCTGGGCTCAGGGCTGTACTCTACAAAGGATGCTGGCATCAGAGAAACATTATTACAGTGTTTTATATTGGCCTGGATGAGTTTAAACAGCCAGCTGAGGTACTAGCAGCAATGTACACAGTGCAGGCCAACCTTCCAAATAAGTCCTGTGTCTCACACTGACTGCACTTGACTTTTGGTCACCAGCTTTTTTCTGTTGCTCAAAATAATAACACTAGCTGAGGTATGCTGGCCTCCTCTCACAGCTGTAGTCTGGAGGTCGTGCTTGCTTGTGAGCTCAGACTGGCAAATGAAAAAGTCAGGTCTGTAGTCTGCCAGTGCACTTGCATCTGCACGAATGCACAATCTGCTGAAAAGCACTCAACTGCCCAAGCCCTTCAAATACCAGGGTAAAGCTGTGTCAACAGTTGTCTCCCTGACAACCTTTTGAGCACTCTTACACATGGAAGAAATCAGTCAAAATCAGTCTAGAAGGAAAAAACTTGTGGAAATCCCTCTGCTCTAGACAAGGCTGCAGTTGTACCATTTGTAAAGAGAGAAAGATGTCAGGAGTGTCCCATTCTGTGGCAATACTGGAAATCTTATCTGTAAGTATATGCAAAGGCAGTGTGATTAATTCAGAGGTAGAGGAGCAATACAATGCTATTCTGTGCGCAAAAGCAGGCTCACATCAGTTCTGCATTTTGTGCACAGGCAGCCTAAGAGAAGAGACTCCATGATTCAAAATGTCTGCAGTCTGTGTCCCTGGAGAATCAGTAGGAGTTGAAGAAAACTTCCAAATGTTTTAGGCATATGTGAGGGAAACAAGAAAGCTGCCTTCTCCCAAGGTGTGAACAGGGAAACTGAAGAATAAAGAGATTAACAAGTTCTGTGTATGGTGCAACATGTTTGGGGTTTTTTTGCTTTTTTTTTATTTTGATGCATCTGAGAAAGAAGCAAATTCCCTGAATTTTCCAGCATGACATGGCAAAGCAAACCCCATGAATCCCCCCGCAGCAGTTCCAACAGTAACTTCATGCCCTCTGCCCTTTGTCCTTCTAAGGGGAAATATTGGGTGGCATACAACATTTTAAAAGTTAATGATAGGCTAGCCAGTAAAAGTGAAGACTTGCAGCTTTGGGTTGCAGCAGAGAAACAGGAGGGCAGCCTGTTCATACCAAATGTCTGAGAGTACCTTATTCACGGGAAGCACTGGCAGACTATAAAGTACTCTGTTAATTATTGTTGACATTGCATAGAGAGCTTCATGCTGTTCTTTCTCTGCCTGCTTTGACTTAATTTGTTTGAGAAAGTACTTTTTCTGTGCTGCAGATTATGTAAATTCATATACTCTACTGCACTGACAGATGTGTCTTTGTTTTAGAAGAAGCCATTATTTTTTTCAGTGCTGAATGTGAATGGAGCATTTCACACTGATGGCTTCCAAAAATATTTATAAAGTGAAGCTGAGCAGCTCAAAATATTTTGCCCTCCTACACCGACATTCACAAGCCTTTATAGCAGCATTATCAAAAGCATTTGCAGTGGAACGTGCACGAGTTGGCCGCAAAGACTGGGTTAGTCAACAAATGACTGAAGGCACACATTTCTGTCAGCTCTACCCCACACAGTGTACAGCAGTTACAACTGTAACTAACAGGGCAATTATTCTAGATTGTGGGTCAAAGACTATCTTATAATGATCCCTTGCTTTCGTAACTTCTGCATATCTGAGGAAACAGGATGAAGAAATAGAAAGCAAGAAAAATTTTCCTTTCTTCCTCTTTCAGCTGGTAAAATGTGGTCTGACTGTTTATTGACTACCACAGGCAGTGCTTATTCTGAGTGTTGATATTCTGGGTCTAATATCTGGCTGTGAGTGGTGGCATTGTTTGCTTTCCACATTACATTCTACTGACCATTGCCTAGGTGTCCTTCAGCTCACTCTCCCACTCTTTGATTCTTCCTGAACATGCTGCTAAGAAATGAAGTATGCTGCAGCCACTTGGGCAGAGAGAAAGGCTCCCTATGAGCACACAAATGCACCAGACTTACTCTTCGATTTAGCTATAAATTAAAACGACCTCTCTGCCAATTGATTGTGATGAGTTCCATAGTCTTCACCACTGTATTGAAACCAGGGCTTCTCACATGCTTCTTCCTACAAGGAGTTATCCAAGAGAACTACACCTTCAATCAGTGCCCTCCAGCTGCACGTAGAAGAGTGTGTCTGATTAACTTCATTAGTATGGACACGATAATTGACATACAATGATTTCAGTGATAAGACCAGATGTACTCCATGTCCATTCTCAGCTTTGTGCATTTCCATCTTTGAAGTTTTAAAATACGTAATGAATAGCAGTGAGTCCAAGGAATCCTACTTATAAACCCACTAACTAATGTTAGCTCCACTGGCTTTGGTCAGCCCATACCCGTCCCAGGAGCTGGGGCTATGCACCATAATTAAACACTCTGACAATCCTCAGCAGGCAGATGGATAGGACAGACATTTTTAATAGGGGAAGTGTCCCTACCTGGATTAGTATAGTAAAGAGCTCAACAGCAGGTAGAGGGAGTATTTGTCATACACTGTCCCGTCTTCCTAAACACAAGTTTGCATTGATGAAAAAATGGTGACCAGTTTTACTCAGCAATTAAGGGACTTCAACTAATCCCTCTTCTTCATTATTTAAGAGATAAAGTATCTCTAGTATACTCAGTGATTGCACCCTGCATAGGATGCCATTTCCCTTCAATGGGCATAGAAGTTTCTTTCCTCATAATCCTTGCATTGTTTGGACACAATCCTTTTTTGTACATTTGCTTTTTTCCATTGCTAGATTACTATTTTTTTAATTGCTGATGAGTGTATGACCCTTTTGTTGTCTATAAGCAGTGTTAATTCTGTGGTATTTAAGCATGTCTAAATGAAAAGTGTCTCAGCTGAAGATCATGTTCAGTGGTTTTTTTTCTGGTAAAAAGCCAGTTATTTTGGGTTTCTTGGTGCCTTTTCGAGGCATGTGCATTAAAGTTACTTCTAAAACCTTGAAACAAGAAAGAATAGCACACTTTAAAGCATGTATTGCCATGTATTTGCTATCCTCTTGCTTATAGCTTGCAGCAGGTGAAAAAGCAGTAATGGGTGAATAAGAATGCAATAAAGGAAAGAAGTCTGGAGAACAGTAACAGCAAACACATGTGGTCTTTTCTACTCTTTTGTATCCTGTGAAGTATTAATTTCCTTTAGTGAATTTGTAGCTTAATTAACAAAACCCCAAACAAAACCAAAGCAACAAAGAAGCTGAATTTTCCCTTTTGCTCAGCACAAAGTAAGAGAATACTAACAATTTTGATTAAAATATTACTGAAGAAGCTATGCCTCTAGTATCTGTGGACTTGTTTAGAACAGAAATGAGATACAGAGTTTTGCCTCTAATGCAACCATGCCAAAGAAAGTGAGAATTGATATGACAGATCACTTCAGACTATGTGAAGAACTGGGTTATAGGATAGGGGTTGACAGGGATGTTCTTCTAGCATGAGGTAGCCCTCCAGATGAAGGATTATGTGTGTCTGTGCAGAAGGCATTTGTTTTCGATGGCCAAGCCATGACTGCAAAGTAGGCTTCCTTTCCTCTGGGACCTTATCTCAGATTACACCAGCTCCTACTACAGGTGAAGAACACCTTTCTTTGACCTTGACATTACTGGAATAAATGTTTAGAGGCATGTAAAATCTCAAACAAACACTCCTCTCCTTGGGGAAGAGATAAGTGAGCAAACACGTGAGAGATGGTAGTGACGTTACTTAATGTGTGACCGATTCGCATGTATATTCTGCTCTTGCTGGAGTGGTAAGTGGCCACGAAAGAAAAACAGGTCATGTAACTGGTGTGCCTGGTGTCTTAGTGAGCAGGTCCGTAGGTGTACGCTTTGACATAGATGCAATGTTTGAAGATACTGGATTTCCCAAGGAAGCCCTGAACTTGATGCAGAAGTCCTGCTAGAGCTTTCGAGCTTTGTAAAAACTCAGTTTCAAAATTCACCTCCCACCCAAAAAGTACAAATGAATTTTTGCAACCAGCTCATAAAATCTTCCCATTGCAACACGGTGACTTGGTTTTGAGAAAGACTTTTTTTGGAAAATTTTACTTGGGATTGCATGCTTAGGATTGGTAGGTGTACAGTCCTTTTGCGAACCATGTTTTGTGGAGAACAGCCTTGCCACTGCCCCTCATCAGGTGGAGAAAACAGATGCCTAGCAGCAGCCACAGGTGTGTAACGCTCGCTGAGATGTCCAACTGCATGGAGAGATAGGAGAAACAGGAACTGGTCAAACTGGTTCTGGAGGCCCCATTAGGGGCTCCCTGATGCTGGGTCTTGTTCAGGCAGGCTGTGAAGCCCGGTGCGACAGGGTGGCTTCCACTGGAAAGAGCCTTCCACTCCCATTTTTAAAATACTCTCTCACTCCCATTTTTGTCCTAATTCCTTCTCCCCTTTTTATAGCGTTTTGTGTGAAAGAATACACTGGCAACGCTGAGTGCTGCATTGGAGGGAGGCCCCAGTTAAACTGGCTCCAGATGTGCTCGAACTGGCCTGGCTGTGTGCGCAGAAGAGCAAAGCCTGCCTCTTCGGCGGGGAGCAGGCACCCATGTGCCAGGCGATGCACGTGGCTGGCTGCCACAGTTACTAACCTAGTATTAGCTACATTAATTGTGGACATAAACAGTGTTTGGTGCCAAGCATGTCACAAGCTGATTATAAAAGCCGTGGTGTAGGCAGAGTTTCAAATTGTGCTTCACTTTTAATTTCCAGCGCCCTTCCCACCCCTCCTCCCCCCTCCCTCCTCTCCCNCAGCCGCCTGGAGTCAGGGCGGGAGCGCCTGCAGCCCCCGGCCAGGGAGCGCCCCTGCCCCCCCTGCCCCCCCTGCCTGCCTGCCTGCCTGCCCTGCCTGCCCGGCCCGGCCCCGCCCCGCCCGGCCC